>LUCH01001801.1:19589-30759 GCA_013368495.1 Paragonimus heterotremus
GAGCTCCAAAGAGTTTTAATGTCCAACTTAACCGGAGTTTTCCAAACTAAATATGTTTGTGGATTTGAGCTCTCAACATGGTTAGTATTATTTTTTTTCAGTTGCCATAGTGCGTATCCTGACATCGACGTGGTGGTCGGGTTTATGTGCTGCTTTGATTTGGCAGGATATACTGACTAAGACTTCGGTCCTTCCAGTTGCAGCCTTGTCAGACAACTCAGAGGAGAGCAGTCAAACGGAAATCAGCTGCACTCATAGGATTCTATGTCACACTACTGACCGCCTAGGAATTTTTAGTTAGCGAGGTACTATTTTTATAGTTGCGGCATTGCTGTCTTCCGTATCAAGAAGAAGGAGGTTATAAAAGGTACCCTCAAACAAAGAGCCCTCCGATCGTCCTACGGTTGACCGTGACCGCTGGTGTATTATCCAGTAAGGTCACAAAACAACCGGTGTCACCCAGAAGCCATATATGGTTTTCAGTACGTCCACTGCGCGCAGCTGTGCTCAGAATCAAACACATTCACTACTCATTGCGTCCTTGGGCTAGGCAAGCTTGTCGTTGCCAGGTGAGTCACACTGTTCAGGAACTAAGTTCGGGTATGGTCCCCAAAGAAAATCCTGTATCCTGTTGTCCCGCAAGTCAGATGTTTATGTTAAAGACTCAGAGTGTGGTCCCTTAAGTCAACCGACAGTGACATTATTCACCTAACACAACTTCCTTCCACTATCTTATCCTCATCTCTCTTGTCTTCCATATGCCTTCGGGCGATAATTGTTTTCTGAGACCAAGATAACTAGCAAACATTGACACTTTTACTGTCCACACTCTTGAAAAAATCGGTCAGCCAGCTGCCCTGGCAAGTATTCTCTCAAATCTGGAGCTTGTTGTGTGGTGTCTGTCTGAGACGAGAGTCTACGACTCTAGCACCTTTATCCACTTCAGCCCACCTCTAGATAGCTGTCGACTCAAGCGCTTCTCTCTTAGGATCTGCGGTGATGCTTGTGGTTTAGCTGGGGTGGGAATGGTACTGAGTTCTAGAGCGAAACAATGTTTGCTCGATTGACTCCCAACAAAAAATCGCTTGCGAGCTCTCAGATTCAGCGCATCGGTTAAGGTCCGTCGACGCATCAGCGTATACTCCAATAGACGGCTAATTGAATACTGCCGAAGATGCGTTCTATGATGCCCTCTTTGACCTCCTGAGGTAGACCAAACACACACACCATCATACTAGCGGGCGGCTTTAATGTTTGTCGTGATCGTCTTTTCCCGGACAAGAGGCGGCTGGAAGGCATGTTTGGTGTCCAGGAACAAAGCATTGCCAATGGCGAAATACTGCCGTAGCTGTGCTCATTCGACGGTCTCTATATTTTGAGCACCGCATTCTAACACAAGAAGAGGAATTGTGCTACAAGAAGACCTCCAAGTGCTTCGCGGCCGTGGGCACAGTTCGAGCATATGGCAGTCAGTTACAGATGGTTTCACTGTTTGGAACTGCCGTGCCTTTTGTAGCAACCACCTAAACTCGGACCATGCTGTTGTGTTCGCCCGCTTTGTACTGTCTTTTAATCACAGGACATATGCTCGTAAATTCAAGATACTTAACTGACATTTGAGCGGTGAGAGTGTAACGAACGTCTATCAAAAGACTTTGGTGGATAAGTTGTCCAGTTAGAGCCACGTTGGTGATCCTAAAGAAACACGGGGAACAGATTGCCGCAGGTATGAGAGCTTGGTATGAGGAGGTGTTTTCCGAAGGAGCTGAGCAGCAGTTGCGACAGTACTAGTCTTCTATCATGTTGACTAACCTCGATTCCACCTGGTTTTTAATATTACGATGACCGTCGAGAACGTAAGTGCAAGCTGACTAAACGTTTGAGCAAGGATCGTAAACCCTATTTTATCGAACAGTAGGAAGAGATAAAAAAGAGCCTGTTTATCTCGGAATAGCAGAAGACTTGTTTCTCTTATCCGTGGTTATACTGGTAACCGAATCGGTGTAAGTGAGACCAAAAAGGTGGTTCATTTATCCTCAGTCAATCGGGTCGCCTGTGTAAGTGGGCTGAACTTTTTAAGAACATTTCACAGAGGAGGTATTAACAGACTTGCTGTGTTTGACCATCGTTGTCTCCGCCAATCGACCCATATTAAGTGGACTGATTGCGTGAGCAATGTGGCCGTTCGCCGGCGCGTATGCCGGAACGCTCGGGATGCGCGATCAATTGGTCAACTAATCACGGTACACAGCTTGCAATGTTTGGGTCACGTACTCCGTATGCCATCTGATCGTTTACCGCACCAGGCATTTTATACTGGGACCACCAACAATTGGGTGGAACCACGTGGTGGTCAAGCAACAACGTGGTCACGAAATATGAAGACCCTCACTGGTTCATTGAGCAAAGTGGGTAGGGGTTGCCTGTCTGGCTGGTGGTCTCATGATCACCGAAATCGCTGACTAGAAACGATATCCGAGATGGCGGTGTACCGCAGTCAATGGCGTGCCTGTACCCACACAATTTCCAGTACTTCCGCCAAGTCTTCTTTTATTAATTTTCAAACCTCTTAGTAGTGTTTTTTTCTTGGATATTCCACGTCACTGCTGAGGTGAGCGGCAGCCCCAGCCACAGTATCTTCTGATCAGGCTCATGATTGCTATGGTGATGATGAATATGATGATTGTACGTATTTTTACAATTTCTAGCTCTAAAAGGAAGCTTGTTTACGTTAGACTAATCACACAGTGCGTCCAGGACATTCCTCGGGAAGTCTGTGTCATTTGGAGTGCTCATGGCACTCGAGAGCTAGGCTTCACCTGAAAACAAATATGATGAAGAGGAAAGTGAAATGGGGAATTCATTCATAAACATATAAAATCATAACCAGTCGAGTATAGAACTCTGAGGAATATATCTTTGGTTGGATTTGCAACCATAGAGGACAAAATTCGATTGCATTCTACATCACCGAATAGTCGTACATGATTGCTGACTGTGAAAACCAATACATTGCAGGCCACAAATGCGAAAAGTGTCAAGTGTAGCAGCGCATTTAATGCGGTCGAATGTTTTACTAAATTCTGGGCATTTAGTAACCACCCTCGTAATTTAGCTGTATTTTGCTTTCCGGAGGATACGAGGTGATCGTTAGTACTTACTTTCGTCGTAATGTCCGAGTACTGACTAAAAATAAGCTTATATTTAGTGTGATATTCAGAATATTGTCGGTGATAACTTGCTATGTCTGACTATGCTTCTCTTAGTTGGCAGGAATGACTCTAAGTCAGTTGCTGCCCTCTGTTTTTGCGTTCCTTACGTGATACGCGTTAAACGATATTTGTTATTTTTGTTTCCCACTATTATATCTTACAATATCGTCATATTTTACTTTGAAGGTTTATTGTGACTGTCTGCTACTTATTCTTGACCTGAACACCTTTGCCATTTTTTTTGTATTGTTGGACAACCGTGTAGCTTGTTTAATTATCTTGACCGCAACGACGCATTTCTGGTTGCTTGCACCATATATATGATTTAGTATGTACTTCAACCTATGCCTGTTGTGGATAGCTAGACGTGATCTCGGCATCGCGTACTTCAGTCATGAAAAAAACTGAAGTCACAAACGAGCCTGTCTGAATTTCCATCTTTGTTACACTTTAACAGTGAAGGTCCAATTAGGAAATAATATTTCTCCCACTTTTCTCAGGGCACAACAGAGCTGTCATAGGAATACCCTCATGTTAGACAATAAAACTGTTGTCGTCTGTAAGTGGTTTAGCGTAACTTCCAGTCAGCTGCTGCTTAGCACTTTAGCTATAACATTTACCTTACCTCAATTTTATTTATGACGGTGCTAATCATTAAGTCCTAAAAGCTGGAAGCAAAGAACAGCGTTTACTTTAGTAATGTTGGAAGTAGTGTTCCCTTTGCAGTCTGGAGAATGAACAGTTATTCGTATGGAACATAATGTCATCAATCACGTAGTAGTTCAATCGCCACGTAGATCTAGATTTTCCGTTTATTCAACAGTGGTGTTTCTAATTAATCAAGTCAACCTTATTTCCAAATTGGTTTACGATTCTGTGGTTGAAACAATCACCATGACAAGTCATTCAAAAAATATGCTGGAAGAGATTATGATCTTTTTTGACCGAGAACGCTTGAGCAGATACGAAAACTGGAATTGCCGCAGTATGTTATAGTCAGTGACCTACCTGCATTCATACCATTTTTAATTCTTTTGTTTCATCTTCCTTTATTATTTGTTAACCCTTTCAGTGACGTTTTCTTCTTGTGAAATATTATATGTCACTATTGAAGTGAGCGACTGCCCGTGCCACAGTACCGACTGGCCAGGCTGAAGGCTGCTGTGTAATGATGAACCGCCAGCTTTCATCTAATGGAAGATAAAATGATCATCCTTAAGCTGACGACGAGGTTTTCAAGGTAACATTTATCAGGTGGTACAGATAATATCGAGTGTTATTCGGCATTCTGTCAAATTGTTTAGGAGGCGCTTTGTAAGTACAACATGTAAAGTGGTTTTTATAGTACCACTATGACTACGCAGGTTTAATCAGGGATAGTAAAGTTATGAGAGTTGTCTACCGGCTTCTTTATCTAAAAAGTTGCATCAGAAGTAAAACTAACATAGAAACTCAAACCTTTAGGTTTAGAACAGCAGGAACTAATGTAAGATTACTGTATCAACAGAGATGCATCTTTTTAAGGCTTGAGGGTTGAGTATATGAGGTGTCTGTGGGGTTGTGAAGACTCTGGGTTACAAAACCTGACTCAGAACAGAAAATGTAGACATTTTTGAGGTACTTCATTGATAACTTTTATGTCCGATTATCTGGATCGGGTAGTTCCAACAGTGAAACAACGAAAACAGTTAAGAATCGGATATTCGGTGATAACCGCCAAGCGGATGGTTTTGTTTACTCTCTTCTTTTACGCAGATTTAGATGGCTACACCATGTTAGCTAGTGGTCTGTCACACTGAGCACTCATTCAGGATGCTGCGGCTAACTAGTGTAATATGTAACTGAGGGCTTGTCTTAGGGAAATTACGATATTTCTCAAGGGATTACTCAGTACAAGTTGTGTTTGAACCTCCACTTAAGGCCCTCGTAACTCAGAGTCGGTGGTTGGAAGCAATAGTTGAGACAGAGGCTGGCCGGCTTCTGTGACGTAGATTTTGCCGTCGCTTATCTGAGTTGTCCGCGAACTACCTGTACTTGGTGAAACAAAACAGGAAAACCGCAAGGAAGTTGTCTTGCTACGTACGACTTACTTTACTTATAGCTGGGTTGTTTGTTTTCAAGATGTAGAGACCTTGGCACTGAACGTTTGGCACAGACGTAATCATTTTTAGAGTTTTAGTTCCATCGTTTTCCTTCTTCTCTATTCTGGATTGAGGCATATTTCTTCCTTTGATGCTTGTATGACTGATAAGAACAGATGGGAACCACTGATGTGTAGTTGTCTACGGTGATAATGGAAATGGTGCCCTAGCGGATGAAACGGGCAAGTTATTTACCTTTAAAAAGCTCACATTTTCATTGGACGTCAACTTTACACCTATGTGCAAACAAAATGAAAACATCGAAGATTAGGAAATGTGCGGAGTATAGAATGGTGTGCATATTCTACAACGTATTTGATAAACATAACTGTCTATTTTATAACTGTCGTACTATCAGCCACGATTGACGGACACACAGAGAAGAGGGGATACGGTCCTGTACACAAAGACATATCTAAGCTTCAACAGTTTGTATCAAACTGAGAATAAGTCGCATCTGACGGAATCTTTTCATTTGTATTTTGCTGTTGCAGTTCAATTGTTATTCTCAATTCACATGTTTCTCCATCATATAAAAGCTGACTGAATATGATTTGTGTCATTAAGTGTAGTATCTACAACCACCGGCCAGATAGAACTGTAGTATAGCATACGGGCACAGAATAGCATACTGAGTCCTCAAATACTTCCAGGTTTAATCCATGTCCATGGGTGTTATGATTACGGCTACCGGTGTTGCTGACAGAATGGAAGATTTGTAATCCAAGTCAAAATATGAACTGATCGGCAAGTGAACAGAACACCAAACATTCCCATATATCAGTAAACAATGTTAGCGTTTATTTTGGGCAACTGAGTTTTAGAAATTATTGGCAGACCTTTTCGATTCGCATACAGTGCCATTTTTGCACGACTGCTAAATATGATTTTTTCGAACTTGTGAGAGAAGAGCAATCTTTGCCAAACTGAGTCTCATCTAGCTCATGTGGATTTCGGGGGATCGACTAAGATTGCGTTGAGACACTTTTTCGGATAAATAGCTCAGATTCACGAAATGTTGGTTTCTCAACAGCAATCAGATGTAATCAACGGAGTATAGGGTGACTGATTTTCACTTCGTCAGACTTTATTCATCTCCCAACAACAGTGTGACAGTTAAGATGTATAACAAATGTATTAATAGCAAATACTGTCCCGAACAGTGATTATTAAACCATAGCCATAAGATTACAGTTTAGGAGAACATTTCTCTCTTCTACATTCATTCAGTCGCAATGGCCATCAGGTTACAGCTTATGGCAGTAGTGATAAGCAATTGCCTAGGAGAAGAAAACTATATTGAAAAAGAGAAAAATTACTGAAAGAACCCGTAACGAAACATCTGGAAACGATGTGAATTTGGGTACACCACATACTTTGTCTAATTTGTTAAACTGTCTATCTTTGTAATCAAGTAGTTTTTAGTTAGCAGTTGTTTTGTGGGCACTCAACAATCACTGCGAGAAATATAATCATCTGGAATTTTACGAAGTACACGTAATGTAATCCAAAGAATATTTTAAGTTTAATCTTTCCCTTCGTTTGTCCATGCTCTGCAAATGTGTTCAGACCGTCTAAAGTTTGTTATACTGAAACAAATACAGCAAGCCCAGAAAGGGGAATCTGTGGTGTGTATGCAATACACGATTGTGTGAAACGCAGGAGAAAGGTCACTTGACTAGAGATAGTGTCATGAATCTTGAAAAGAAAAGATTCAGTAATGAATGTTAAGTTGCTAGGTGGGATAGATAGGTGGCCGTGTGGTTGTAACATGCACATCTTTAATAATGCACTCAGTTAGCCAACCGGCTTTGACTATAGATTTACCGTAATGACTGTTCCATAGTCGCAAAACGAACGAACGGGCGTGATCCGCATATTAGTTTCTCTCATTAACAGGCTTGGCGTTTATTTCGAACCTTCAAATTAATAATGATCTTGTAGGTTATGTCTGTGTAATCTATGAAGTTACCTACTTAATTTGTCAGATTTTTAAAAACTAGTTTACAAACGGTGAATGGGCGGGTATCCTTTTGCAGGAAGCACCCTTATTGGGTACAAGTTTACGATGCCCCATGGATGTCTTTTTACATTGAGCAGTAATGGAATATATTGCGGGACAATAGAAAAATTGCATGTACTGTTTGATCAGACACGGATTACCACTAATATTCGATCTGCTTTTCATAGTCGGTCAACTAACATAACCACTAAAACAACACACAAAGCTAATTACCGCTTTGACATTCCGTAGTCTGTGGTTTCAAATTAGATGAGAAGTCCTGATAGCGGGTTGATGGCCTAAACTTAGGATAATTTCTGCTCTACGTCTTGAAGTGAGAAGGCCCCCAATGGGTTATGCTCAAGCGATTATAATCTGTCATTTGGATGCGATCGTTTGTTAATATCTGGCGTTAGGTCACTGGCACAATCAACAATGGACTAGCCTCATAAGCACGTGAACGATAATCCCACTTTCAGTCGAAACGATGTTAAAAATTTCTAACGAGGTCCAGTAACAGCGTAATGCGAGTTTTTGTTCTACTCTTAAAAAGATTAAAATGAAACATATTTTAATGCAAATGTTGAGATCATTCATGAGTTGACAGGGGGAGATTCATCACCAGATGAAATAGCCGACATGACCAACATGGATTAATGAAAATTAGGCAGAGGCATGTTTTAATTGACAATTTTCCAGGCAATACACTGACTGCCAGTTTCGTATCAAAGGTAACTTAGGCTACTTAATTCGTTTAACTCAGAGTTAGGACAGAAGGATGATCACCAATGGGGATGTAGCGGTGCTATCCATTTTGTGTTCAGTGGCTATAGTACCATCGCGAAGTTAGCACAGCCCGCACTTGATCGGAGCCCACACATTTAGATAAGGCTTTTGGTTAATCCACTCCAAAATGAAGTGCGAGACTAATGTTTGGTTCTTGCTAGTGCCCAAGGATAACACGTATTCTCAAGTGTACCGAACTTTATATTTCGAATCTCGTATTTCTGAAAAGAGCTTGTTAAGCACAACATTAGTAACATCATATCAAGCGTGACAAAATAGCTATAATCAGACGTCAAACTTTAATCTGTTGAGTAGAGTTTTCAGCATACGCGATCATCACACGAAGAAATGAAACAGAATAACCCTCGTTCACTTAAATCGGTAGCACCGCGACCAGGACATCTCAACTAGGTTAAAACAACGAACTTTATGAAAACAACCTAACAGGACAATTATAGTATAGCTTACGTAACTTTACTGTGGTTAATAAAAACTATGTAACAACAGTAAGGTTTGGTCTTATTACTCCGCAGCAAACAAGCTATCATCGCAGTTTCTCAACCGATATCGCGTTCATCTACAACCGACATGGGTTACTTTCATTTATTCCGTTCATCGTAGCCAGAGTGGTGCCGAGATTTTCTTAAGACATCAGGTTTTTCTGTAGTGGTATATTCTTTCGGTTCTAATCCGAACCGTTAGGCTGAGAAGTAAGGAGGTGTGATCCACCATTATACAATAAATTCAAGTGATTGTTTGTTGACGCAGTAATGTACACCATAAGGATATCTGGGAAAATGTAGGTTAACAGTGCTGGTATGGCTTTCTGGGCATGTTTCAATGAGATCGCTCCTTATGGCGGTTAGCAAAAAATCACATTTCGAGCGTAGGCACGCACTGATTGCTATGGAAATTAAGATGATATTCAAAGGACGTTCAGAATTTTGTCACTGAAATTTGTGAGCAGTTTTAACAGATCCCGGAAGTTTTCCGAGACACAGACAGATTATCATTAGCACGCTTTGTTGTCTTATGGTTGACATGCGCAACGAACTGTTGCAACAACCTGTCTAAGCGCTATAAAACTAATTCAGTATGAGTTCGGAAAGCAAAAGCTTTAGTGTAGACAGATATAAGGATACACAACAAAGTGGAGGTATGCAAAATCCAGCTAACTACTGAAACTGCTGCTGGGAGATAAGTTTGTGTTCAAGAGATCGTTCGTCTGCTGGATATAATCAATTTGATGTCGAATATTTAAACAAAGACAGAGTTGCACAAAAGTTAGGCTCCTCCTCCTTCGTTTTCATTTTCAAATTGTCCTCTTGTTTAAACCTTGGTTTTTCGTTTTCCCTGTACGGTAGCAAAGTAGTAATGCTAAATACAAGTATACTGGTATGATTGTTGTTGATTATGATGTTGTTAATTACGATGAAACAGGGGACAGAAAACTTCCTTCATTTCATCTGTAACTGCAATATCGACAGGCATTGAGGAAGATGACCTTTTTCTGATCAGAAACGGTAAGAACAGGTAGACCTGATGGGCTAATTTGGGTAGCATATATATCTTGATAATAAGTCCTTCGGTGAACTTCTAGGCTGTTCCACGTCAAGAGTAGGATGGGTGGCAGGTCACGCCAAAGTGTCTGACTGTCAAGCTTTCAGCTGCTATGAACGACTGAATAAGAAATTTTTGGTTGAAATTCAACCTCTCGAAAAGCGACGCAGATTAGCTGTTATTCGCGGTTTCAGGGCAATGTTCCACTGTTGCACTTGAAGTTGTTTGTAGATTACGTTAGAACAATAGAACGAATACTTCGTAAACAGAACATACTCAGGGCAGTCTGCAGCATCTTCTAGACAAAGGTAAGCAGGTCAGATTTTTACTAAGTCCATAGAAGAAACGGTAGAATTTAAAGCCAAAAATGTCAGACAGGGAAAAATTAGTTTTCGTTTATCCGCCAATCAAATAAGGGCGGACTGAACAATCAGGTAGCTGTGGAAAAACATAATGGCAACAATTGAAAACAGTCTGGAAACACATCTCAAAACGGTTATTCCATGACTAAACGAATGCAATTCATAACGATGTCGATTCCAATCGGATACATACTTATCATTGTGAAAACCTGTTCGATGTATGTTAAATTGTCTACAACATTTGATGATGTCACTAAAATATTACCAGATTGTGGGTGTTGTCAAACGAAAAAGCTACTACCAGTAGAATACACAATCCCCGACTGTGTACAAAGAAGCTTTCCATATATTTCTTTCATCTCACTTGAGCAATTATACCAAAACAATGTGAACTGTGAGCAAGCACGAACTGCTCAACACTGGTGTATATATGTGCCGCTCTAATTAATTTGCTGTTTAATTCACACTCCACTCTCAACTAGATTGTGATTCGCCTCTCTGTAATTATCACTTGTCTACGTAAGTACTCCTAATTTTCTAACAGATCCAGTGTACTGTTAACCGCCTGATGAGAATTGTCATAAAATGGAATTTCACCTAGTAGACTTTTGATGTGGTCCTCCCAGTTCAATCGGGGAAATATATGTATATATATATATATATATTTATATTTACATCGAATTGAACATCACCCAAAATTGATCGCAGCCTTCGCATTCCCATGGACTTTCCATTCGGCCCCTTTCGAACACAGAAAGCATTAGACTCGAGTTTCGCTCTCATTAGAGCCCGTCAGTAATGCATATCATCGCCCCTGCTGGGACTAGAACCATGGCCACGCTGTTCGTGAGGGGCCGACTGGGAAGTCTATGGCAGTGCGAAAATCGCTATCAATTGTAGGTGATGTTCAATTTGAAATTAACCAAATCCCCGACTACTCATCAGTAATCTCAAAGATCGCCCAGCAGGTATAATGAGGTCGGAGATTTCGACCTGTCTAGGAAGTCCTAATCGCGAGGTTATCGATTGGAATTAACAGAATAGTTACTGTTTCTCCTCTCAAGATGATCGGGCAGTCTGATCATTACTCACAAGCGAAAGTGGTTG
>LUCH01001801.1:51317-78842 GCA_013368495.1 Paragonimus heterotremus
TGACGAGCTCTAATAAGAGCAAAACTCGGGTCTAGTTTTTCTTTTCGAAAGGGGCCGACTGGATAGTTTATGGGGATGCGACAGCTGCGATCAATTGTGGGTGATGTTTAACTTGAAACTAAACTGACACAAGTTGAACACTATCCACATTCGATTGTAGCCTTTGTAGTGAGATAAGGTTTTCTGCTGGTTTACTCCTAAAGGAAACACTTGATTCAAGTTTTGCTATTAATGAAGCTAAATATTACGGCAAATAAACTGGCTTGATACTCATGACCGAACATTCGTTTCTATGCCTTAGATTGTTTTACCTTTTTGTATCATCCGACGCGACCAGTAGAACGCGGACTGCGATGGTCGAACAGTCGAAGTAAAACCCTATCTTTCACCCAGAATCGTTGAGTTTTGCTATTGCGAAGTGAAACAGCTCTTGCAGTGGGCATACACAAACGACCTGTAAGCTTCGGTGAGATATCTCTTTGTCGTCAAAGGTGTCACAAATTAGCTGAAGACGGAGACCGTGGAGTGCGTACAGTTACTAAATAAAACCATTTTGGAAAAGTCCAAAAATCCAAGTTTTTCAAATGTCTGAGGAAACAATTTGTTTCAAACCAGGTGTTCTGTAATTGCCTACCAGATTACAAAACAAATATTTGAGGCAAGCAGGTTGTTGGCAAGTCACTTGTAGACTTCCTTAGGCTTTCCAACACAAACAGTAGACATGAAACTAGTGGACGACTACCTCGAATGGCCTCATGATAATTACGATTTTGAATCCTGTTCGAACTAGTCCTGTCGGGTTCATCAAACTAAAGGCTGGATATCCGAATTCACCTGTTAATTTGAACATCGTTCTTTCAGTGATCAGCTGAGTCATTTCTGACTTCGTCAATTATTCATGTACATCTCTACAAACTATGATTGAATTCATAAGTAATTTCATTGTTTTATTGCATGCATTGCAAACCTGTCAATGTGTTATCACTGAGATGATTATCAATGTCACAGTCAAAACAAGCCGTTCAAGTTCCGACATGTTTTCACCGCAACATTATCTACAGATCATTCTAGACATTTTGAGAAAAATTTCTAGAAAAGCGACGGGACACCTTGGAAGATTTTGAGCATCTTTTGCTTTTCCGTTTTGTTCGATATTGGAGATTTACCATGTTCATACACCACAATGTACCATAAGGATCGACTGAGCAGTCTTTAACAAAGTCATTAAGGTTCGGTCATAACGGTTTGTTATGTGCAAAGTTGTTTGTTATCTGGAATTTGTTTGCGGAAAAACGTGGAATTGTTAAGTTTAGTTCCCGCAATCATCGAAATAGTTATGTTAAAATAATCAGTGTTTTTATTTTGTCCCACCGTTACTTTTATCTCAGCCGTCACAGAAGGAATCTCTACATCGGCAGAACGAGGCAACCACAGAGCTACCTCTGAATTCTGAGAACGTGAAACTAAGTGAAACAAAGTAAGACTGGAATAGACAGTTTCCATGTATGTTTGTACAACCCGTAAACTGATTAACTGAACCCATTTGACCAACAGAACGGCTACGTAACAACCTCCGAGTGAATTTCCTGTGAGCTAAGACTGCCAATGACAGAAATTGTTCACCGGGGAAACAAAATCATTGGCAAGTGTTTGTTAGTTCAACAAAAAACAACATGATTTTGTTACACAGTATACCTGTCTGGTAAAGGAAAGGCATTACTAAAAACTGCATGCTAAGCAAACACCGCTGACAGTTCTTGGTAACATATTCTCCTTATGTGTTTCAGGATAATGACTCCAGGTTTACTGTTTACAAGTAGTATAAACCAGGGGCTTGCCATGACTCCAGTATGATCTTTAATGTTTGTAAGTATCTGTTACAAGGAATGTTCGGAATTTCCATTGTACATCCGTCAAAGTTGTTTGAACAACCTATTTACTTCAATGAGTCACCTTGACTGTTAAATAGCTTCTGGCGATTCAGGATAATTCACTCAGTAACGCGAAATCGATAAACCAAATACCGCTTATTCAGACTGTCAAATTAACAGGCTATCTTCTAAGTTTAAGAAAAATGTCAGAAAATAAGGTCGAGAGAATTGGAATTTACATGATATTGTTGAACAAATTACAACTGAAGTGCCTTGTCAACTTGAAAATGAATGGATCGAATACCGAAAGTATTCGGCAGCAAAAGCGTTCGAAATGTATTAATCAAACATGAGTGTGCAAATAGTTCTCGGTCAACCGGAAGTGAGTTAATTAAAACAATCGGGTGCAGATGAAGGTCAGAGCAAGTGAAATGATACCAAAAAAGAAGGTTTTGACAGGTAAGCAAGGATGGTTGTAAAAAGGAAGAAAACAAACATTTTAGTTGCAGCCATGTTGCAAAATTCGTCAAGACTGTTTACTGCACACAGCAGGGACAAAATAAAAAATATTTGTGTTCAGCTTTTTACAAACAATACAAACCTGCCTCAACGGCCAACTCTCAATGAATTAAAGACACCTCAAAAAAGATCTAATTCTTACCTTTAAAATAATGAAATAATAAAACCCGGGTTATCCACTAGCATTTTTCCTCTTACTAAACAACAATGAAGGTTTTGTTGGTCACTCGCTGATCCTGAGCGATGGAACAGGCAGGCTACTCTGCAGAAAGAACTGTTTTACAGTTAGAATATGTTTAGGCTGGAATGCATTGCTCAACTCTGTAGTCACTGCTGAATCAGTTAAAGACTGTAATATATTACTCGATCGGTACATACATGAGAAACAACTGGCACTGCGTTTCCCAACCGTTTTGCAGCCAGCAGCTTCATTGAATACAACCTTTGTTTAGTTCCACACACTTCTTCTGTACACATATAAATCGTTCAGAACAACGTTTAACCGACCAGCACACAGACAGGAACTCAAGAGCAAGCATCTTCCTCCCTCCTGTAGAGACTTATGAACCTATGAACGAAATCTTCGTTCCTCATCATACTAAACATAAGACGAAAAACGTATCAGACAAGCTACAACAAATCCAACATTAACCTCCATACCTCTTTGACAAACTTGAAAGCATTTCATTTTATCCTGTCTGTTTTCACAATTCTCTTTCCTTTCATCTTACCAGCCAGTATACGATACTAACTCGATCACACTGTCTGCTTCATCTAAACGGAGCCATTCTAGCATTTACTTTGTATGATTTTGAAAGAAAACATTTTTCATTGGCTTGTGCCTGTTTTCATACATTCACCAAAGGGTTTTACGCTATGATTGATTTGATCATAGGGATATAGAAGTTTATGCTAGTCCTGGTTGATAACTTATATTCGCTAGGTGAGAAGTTGTTGAGTAAAGCTGAAGAACTATGGACGGTCATCTGAGATTTCAGAAAACACCTCGAGATTAGCTAGAACAAATGCTGTCATATTCCCCATTCACCCAGAACCCTGACACGTTCAACGTACTTATGGCCGACAGAGGGACTCCGCAAACTTTGTACTGAGACTTAAACTTGCGTTCTAGTTGGTTATGTATCGGATTCTGTGCGTTATTTAACAAATGGCATGTTTCGCAAGCTAATTCAACTACCTGCATTTAGCCCTTACTAATTCCATAATGATAAGTAATTATTTAAGTAGAATTCCACAAACGATAGTCAAAATATTTAGAACCGTGCGAAATCCTTTCACGCTTACCACTTTTTTCGTAATAAAACCTCACTGGTTACGTTCTCTTAATAACATGCCTCCAGCCTACTTTCCAAAGGTCGCAAACGAAAAGTCACCATCATAACACTTGATAAGTAGATCGTTTCAGGTTGAAAACGAATCCATTTTACGGCGTGCTAGATGCGCTGGCCGTACACAATGTAGTGTATGCGGAAAATTACTTAAACTGAACGAAAAGCAGTGAAATACACGTGATGGGCCTTTAATTGTACAAAACTCATCGGTTATCTATGGGAGTTAACTAAGTCTGCAATCCTATTCGTAGGCTTTTGAAATACTCGATGGCCTACTCCGTAGTCAACCCAAATTTCTCGAACTTCATCGCTGTGGACAACAGTGCAGTTGACGAAGGATTGCAACTTATGTCAGCATCACGCTGGACCATGCTACTAAACACGAACTGACTTAGGAATTTCTTAATGTTAGATGCGCTTTCGTTGACGTTTACTTTAGGCTAAACACCTGCTGAGAGAACCAATCTCTGAATGAGCAACGTTGTGATTTACAAACAAGCATTTCAACTACTGTTTATATTCGGCTGTCACATAGGGAGCTGTTTAATAACGATGAGTTGTTTTATATAATGTGCCTAACTCTATCGGCATTGCTGACAGCAGTATATTGATAGTTGACAATGATATTCGACTTCCAGGCAACGGAAAAACAGGTGCCTCAATTTAGAGACAAAGCATGGGTAAAGATTAGACGGCATTTACAGAATCCGTGTTGCTAGACTAGAACGTCTAGCGTCAACCTATCTCGCAAACACCTCATCGTGTATATTGCGAACACCAAACAAACGGGTTGCATTTACTAAGGGGGCGACATCTCAGTAACAGCTCCAATGCACCTTACACTATCTTGCTCTACAAAAGATGCTTTCCTCATAGATTACGCAAACAGTTACCACCAAACCTGATTGGTATTTCTTCTTTTTCCGTTTCTAACCGAAAGCTTTATCACAAGACTGGCATATGAATGAGCTAGATTACAGTGTCTTCCTTTCAAATAACCATTCTTTGTTCACATCATCAAACCATAATTTGATCGCTTCACTTCTTACGCCAGCTCGCTGCAACCAATATAAAATATGCCCATTATAGCAGGCGATTTGTTAAGATAAGTTTGAACATCAAAAAATCACACTCATTTGACTTTTGATGGCAAATACCTGGCTCCTGATCTACACGCTGATGCTATCTGATTTTGTCTGGCAATCGCTTTTAAAGCTGTGGGCAGATAGTTCTATGAGCGCAACGGTGATCCAGTTTTGGGAACAGAAACTGTACGATGATATTTAGCCAACTCATCAATGATTTACATTTGATAAAGAGATACATTTTTCAGTATCTTCCGGATCAAGTCAATTTGACTAGATAGCTATTGTTCAGATTTAAGTGCCCTGAAAGTATCATCCTGCTCACAAGTGACCTCGTACATCACCTGAATGCGAAGTACTTTTGTAGTAGAAGCTATACAGTCGGTTAAACCGGTTTATGTTTGAACTCGAACGAAAAGTTCACTCTCCGCTTACGCCCAAATAAGACTTCGAATATTTGTAAAATCAATAAATAAAAAGTAGTTAATAACGTTTTGGTAGTCAGTTGCAGAACTTTTACCATGGAAATGAATAATCAGGTTACGTTATTCAATGTATCTTGTCTACTTATCAGAACGATAGGATATTCCCAGAATATGTTACCATTCCTTACTTTCTAAAGATGATTTTATATTAAAGAACTAATTTCGCACGATAAATTTGTTTTTTTTTCCAGTCCTAACGGACTATTCTCAAAAAACGAGGGTGACCATCGATCGTTGGTCTGTTTGTTTGTCCGTCTGATTGGGAAATATTTCAAACATGTCAGTTCGTAACATCTTTTCCAAAACAATTAGTTGTCACAGAAAAACAATTTTAATATCATTTTGGAGAATGTTAGTTTCAGATTGCCACGCAATTTGTTCTAAATTAGGTTTATAACTTTAACGATTACATGATTAATGACTTAAGTGGTTTAAAAAGCACATCGTTTGTTATGTATATAGCAAGATTCTTGCATACAACCTCTGGAGAAAAAGATGACATTTCAGATATTTTTATGGATTCAGCACTGAACTCCACACCGGGATATTTTATAACAGAAACTAGCATACGGGATTTCTAAAGTCAAGAGCTTGAAAATACTCAAAGGATAACATGACATTCAATAACCAGTCATGATTACGGATCACAGCTATCTAAATACTTTGTTCCCTTTGTAGGAATTTGAATCAAGAAAGTGTTATCCTTTCGAGAAACTATCAAAATCGATCTACGTAACAAAAAAATAAACGAAGACAACATTAAATTACAATATTTTTGCCGTAACCTTATTTTGCTAGTTCGAACGTTTTTGTCCTCCAGTATTATAAGAAAGTATCAAGAGTCGAACTTGTGTTTTTAAAATGTGCGCCAAACATTTCGTTAACTATGGACCTAGTGATAAACCACGATGCATCAACTACAGAAAAACTAAGAAAATTTAGTGGACATACTGCAGAATCATTGAACAATTATTTGTGGAAAGTTGTCACAAACGTTGAAAAATGGATTCATTAGGCACAACCAAATCTTTGAAAGCACTGCCTACGATTAGGTGGGCACTAAATAGTGAAATTTTGCACAGATTCCAAGATTGAAGCCTTGTTGTCGGGCCTTTCTGGGTTGGTTATCCACATCACTCTCAGGAAGTACACAAGCTGGATAAGTTTGACATGAATTCATTAGCACAATCTACATTTTTATTGTTATTGTGTTGTTTTAATTGATCACCTTCATTGCTCAGACTCATGATTTCGGATTTAAAAAGGTACTGATCTATTTTTATCCATTTTCAGTCAGATTCGAAGTGAGTGCGGATTGAAGCCTTTAACAAAGTGCAAAATTTCCCCTCCCGTCCGCAATCTACGATCACCGCTGGTGGAGGTAAGACTCACATACTAACGCATTATGGAAAACATTCTCATACTAAAAGTCACAGTGTACAGCTTTGAGTTTTTGGATATCCAATGAAATGTTCATGATGCCAACGATCAAGTCGTAAAGTGACTGAAACAGACGATTTGTACACGGTTCCGACAAAAGTGCGACTCAGCCAAAAAGTGAATGCTCTAAGTTGTACATTTAATTAAGCATCAATAACCAATGGTACGTTCCGAATCTTTTACGGTTACTTGTTACATGTTTACAGTCGTATTGGGCTTTGTTTGTTCTTTAACCGCGCACTACAACCGTTTGTATAAAACTGGCAGCATCAGGTATCATCCATGTAATCCCAACATTTGCATTCCGACGGAATGTACGGTCAGTCCATAAGTAAGATTGAAGACAGTCAACGCTTGTACTTTCAAAATGAACATTTCAATCGCTTCTTAGCTTAGCTACTCCCCTGTGAGTAGTCAAAGGTCTAGTCATTACACGGCAACAATCGTAGTTCAACTTTTATGGGTGAGAGTTTGGTGGAACAGAAAACCAATGAAGCATCACGAGTAATTAGCAGTGGTAAGGCTGTTATAACTGTTGTAACCACTGACCGACATGGAATCCAATTTGAAGTAAGTTAGCCGGAAACTCTATCGGAATGTAGAAGTTGTTATCAGATGGATGTGTTAGTTATCTTTTGAAATACAGTAACATCCTATTAACTCCCCACTCCTATGGACTGTCAAATATTGGAGAATCGTACGAAATGGCCGAGTAAATTTAAGTTCATTTACGTCATATCTTTTGTTTGACGTAAAATCCACTTACAGATGAAGTTCTTGAATATTATCTTTGTAATGTCGAGCTCGAAGTTTCGTTGTCCTTCATAGTAACGGAGAGCTGGTGTGCAAATGAGTGAACAACAGAAAATGTCTCCTCATGAAGTATATCTCCGGTGAGAATAGTCTAAATCAAGGCTTTTCTCTACTATACCCCTCTCCTGAACGATCATTTCTCCATCTACTATAGTTTTCCAGGTTTGCGTGATCTCACAGTTAATAGCGTTGTCACTAAAAAAACTAAAAATCATAACCATTAATCAACCTTCCTAAAAGTTCAGTAGTTCGAATCCTTTGCTTCTAAACATGATCAAAAACAGTAATCGTTCTTCAAGCCCAACCTAATTTAACCAACTTGATGCTATCAGAACTGATATCATTGAGTGAATATACATCCAAAAGGTTTGAATCACGCTGAGTCCGCTTGGTCACATGCACTGGAGCACGCGAACACGGTTCGCGGCTTCTGTATGGGGATAAAACTGTCACAGTAATCGGAGCCAAAGGATGCCTGTATACAACATTCAACACAAGTAGTCTGTGTTGTACCAATTATGTTTCCATTCACACATCTTGTATCCAGTGTAACTTCAAAAGAGTAAGACCACAAGATGTTTGGTCCTGTCAACCAATTCTGGTTAGTCCGTTTGTAGGCTAGTTAGAAAATGAAACCCTTATGAGAAATAATTCGAATCAAGTGGCAAGGTCTGAGCTTGGAAGCAAGCTATTGAAAGTATAAGGCAGGAAATAGTTCAGTATACGCGTTCATATTATTGCACTCAAAAGCGAAACATTTAGTGTACAGTATCAACAAACTGGATGGAAAGAGAAGGTGGAAAGACACCATGGTCCAGGTTTCTGAGAACCAGATAGCCAGTGACTTAACCTACCACAGCGATCGTTAGTTGATACAAAACAACATTTTAAAAAGAATATCTGTTTACAGTTTTCATCCACTTTTCATTGACGGTGAGCTGTGATTACGTTGATGACTTAACAATATAAGATGTCGAGCACATTCGCGGTCAAAGTCATGGCGACACCATATACTCATGTCGCCACAACTAGTGACACATAGGTCCTATACGTACCATACACTTGAATTCACGACGACACAGCTGCCCCCCACTGAACTCGTCGGACACTCGTCCGAAAGATCCGGTTCAAGACTAAATCTTCCCAAGATCTAAAATCGATAACACAACACCAAACAGTCCCATGGGTACCACCCCAACTCCCCACCATCCGACTACCAATATTTCGCCAACGTCTTCCAAATTGTTAGTGAGGCAGCCGTTTCAGAATCCGTACGTCAGTCATCCACACAAAGTGTTCTTGTTAACGAAGCGGGTTGAGCATGAACACGGGTTCAACCCCATTTGTGTTTTCTGGGCTATTCATCTTAGCGATACGAACAGTGTCCGATCATCGAATATACTGCCTCACGCCAGTGACAATGTCAACATCGTCACAGCTCGATCTGCGAGAGTGCACCCTCGTCCTCTTCACCACATTCAGCATTCTTATTAAATTGTAGAACATACCTGGACATCCAGACTTATCAAGCATTGTCCGCAATGCCTAATTACCCAAGGAATAAAACGCTTTGTTGACATTCACAAATGAACATACGGTGGCTGGTCACGTTCACAGCGCTTTTCAAGGATCTGTCAAGCAGTGAACACTATGTAGATCGCTATGCGACTAACACAAAATACTCACTGCTAGGAAACAGTGGTCTCTGAAATTTCAGTGTTGGGTCGCTTGAGCCGGAATCTTGCTATCACCAGTACAGTTCATCTGAATGATACCTGATAAGTGTCTATGTTCCGCCTGCTCCCTCTACTTGTAACTCTAAGTATAATAAGGGCATCCTTGACCTTTTGCGGTTTTTTGTTTTCTGCCCAAGATAAGGTGAACCAGTTGGAGCAAAACGCTTTCCCAAACTGGGGTGGGAGCAAATAAAGCTTTGACATCTTGTGGTGACATGCTATTCACGACCACTCAATCAGTGGTAGTCGGACGATTTATTAGGTCATGAAATTGCCTGCGCTAGTCTTTGATGATGTCCCTCGGTCGTGTACAGAAAACGTCAGTCCCCGTTAATCTACGATTGGATGAATCGGAGGGGTTGGCTGAACACCGTCTTGTACGAATCGTCTTAGATCATCTTAAGCCAGCATCAACTCACCTTGCTTTCTCCAGTAGCCGTCCTTATGTTTGCGATGTCTTTCGACAGACTGACGGCGAACACTCTAGGACATGGCTCTTTTGCTGTCATTATTTGGGTCCATTAAGGAAATAGCAGATACTTCAAGCTTCTGTCGTGTCAAGCTGGAGATAACTGTTCTTGCCAACGAATCAGTCCGGGAGTTTCTGTTGCTGGATACTAATTATTTCGGTGGTTGATATCATGAACCATTCCCTTGTGTTTTGCTATATACTGTCAGGGGCAGTGGATACGGAAGTATATTCCAGACGGACGGCAACGGCGCAGTAAAAATACTGTCCCCGTTATTCAGTCCTACAATCTTTTAGTATCCAGTTTCACCGTCCAGATAGTCTACAATAAACAGGTTTGCGAACGGGAACGGTCAATTTGGTCCTGACCACCCTACAGCCCATGCTGTATTCAGCTCCCAGCATGACTTGTGCTTCGAAAATATTGGGCTGTTGCGCGACCACGTAATGAAACTAATAACGCTGCCCGCTTTGTAGATAAATCCAGGTAGTTTTGTCGCTCTCATTCAGACAAAATCTAGGGTTTGTGACGACCAACTAGTGAGTCAATTACGGATTGAGAAGATGATCACCGTTCACATGAGCTGCGTCGACCCCTTAGAGTCCGAGGACTCCTAACCACGCTAGTGAGTCACGTCTGACTCGTTAAAGCCCCGGAAACAAACAGCTGGTCGCACACTGACGTCTAGAGGATTATGGCAGAGTAAGTATTTCAAGATTGAGGCCTGGCGGTGCTCCTACCATCAAAGAGTTGATGCGGTCGTCAACTGCGAAACACACGCCGTGCCCCCGAGCGCTGTCTGCTGGGTCACCTGTCCAGTAACAGGTGTATCCAGCACCTGCTTCTCGGAGCTTACTTTGGTCTGCAAGCCTTATCTCAATCAAAGCTGCGACAACCATACCATGGCTTAACAGTTCCATGGCGATCATTGAGGTGCGATGTTCCCACCGCCCGGTACTGGGTCGAACCAGCAGACAAATCCATCAACTGGACAAAAATATCCGCCAGTGTAGGTCCCTAACCGAACCAGGCGAGGAGAACCTGGGTTGTTTTATTCAGTACAATGACCTTTGACACTGAACCAAAGATGGAACCAGTCAGTGTGTTCAACGTCTGGCACACTTTTTATGTGATAGTTTGCCCCCGTCATCTTTCCGAAAACTAACAGTGACGAATTACGTCACGCGTTGAAGGGACTAGGTAGAAGGTTGATCGGAAGTCATTTCATTCTTGGATTTAATCGTTAACTGTTTCAGATACAGTCTGAGAGCTCATCCTCATAAAGCAATGTGCATGGAACGCTTTTTGCTGTTACTTGCTTTCCATTACCGATCATTTATCTAAACTCTATTGGTTACCAATCTCGAGCTGCGGCGTTTGATTATTTTGAAAATTCTCAATGAGTCATAGTACATCAAGTGTAGCAAACATCTATTTTCAATAAAGTCTCATCAGACTGTTACGGACATGAAGGAAAATGAAACTTTAAAAAATTGTATGCGAAGCTTAGTAGTGATCACGTTGAGATGGTGCGCATTTAGTCTAATATGAAGCTTCGCGTGTAACCGTTTTTTCGTTTCACGAAATAAAGTTATAACAGCAGGGTGAGAGTTTAGTGAAAACATGTTTGCTACACTTCGTGTTTCCTTCTCAAGTTCTCACCAGTTTCTCTATGTGAACCTCACTGGCTTCATCATCACGCCACAATTGTCACAAGCTGAGTATATTGAAGGAAAAAGATCTCAAACTTAGCGAGAGATTGAAATATGGAAAACTGATTGATAAGTACCGGCTCGATTTCCTAAATTCTGCTGCATGCATACACAAGTGAAAATTCTGTGCTGGATGGTGTAATCACGATAATCCCATAATGTAATTTTATGGTGCTTCAGTTTAAGTCTGGGTTGACAACCTGACTACGATATTGCAGATGCTTTCGAACCTGAAGTTAATGTTCCGTGAGACATGTGAATGTTCATAAGTGGGAAAATAAATAGTTTTTGACAACGATCGACCAAACGTCCTATACCGAGATGCCAGTGGATTTGAGTAGAGCTCGCCCATGTTGCTTTCATACCCGGTCGGTTCAATGCCATGATTCAGTTAGCATTTTTGAGGCAATCGCACTAATAGTCTGTTGTCTCTCTTGGTGTTAGTTATGAAAGGATAGAGGACGTAAGGGAGGAACATCTTGTTTGCTTTGAGTAAAATGCCCTTATGGCATCAACAGTGCAAACAGGCGAAATAAATTGTAGTCCATTTCAGACTCTTGGTATGACTGCGTGCAAACATAACAAGTATGCACACGTAGCATGATGGTATTGACCCTCCCAGCCAGTCATATTAGATAGAGGATACAACGCACAGGTGAGCCAACTGAGGGCCACACAACTATGACAGTTGTCCGGCGTGTCAACGTGATACTATAGGCGTTCGCGTTCTCATTGGAATCAAAATTGACTTGACATTAGTTAGTACGCACTACAGATAGGACAGGAAGGAATCATATGGAACAAGATCGGGTGTGTCAGGTATGGAACCTGTGACCAATCGTACGGGGAGATTGAATTGAAAAGCGGTAACTGACATACGTTTGCAAAATGTTAGATAGCAATCTAGAGCAAAAAATAACTTCATGTTGTTAGCGGCAAACTGATCGTTCTTCTGAATGTCGTGTTTGTTTCATGTTCATGCAAGGATAACTTGAAAGGTAGACAAGAATTAAAGCTCTACAATGAAGGGTATGCACAAACGTAACTTTGAAGAGAATCACGGTACTGCTGTTTTGGTTGCGAGAGACGCTTGGTCTGCAAAGTTTGTTTGTTACAAGACAACTAGTACAGGAAATATGGATGTACACAACTAACGCAGTTGCTCTTGTGCACGGCTGTCGTGTCGCCACTTACTCTGTTCGTAATGTAACGCCAGTCTTTCCTTGGCACATCCTACTGAACGCACACATATGTTTCCATCTTTCAGGCTTTGAGATCTACCTTCAGTTTGGGCCAGCCTCGTTCTCACCATGCTCTTATACGTTAGCAAATATTAACATTATAAAAACGCTATTGTTTGATGCACATCTCGTTAGCGGTTCAGCATCATTTTGGTATAAATCAAAGAAAAGCCTGTTGGCACATTTAACCTGGATATTAGATTGATTATAAAAACAGTCTAGTTAACCAGTAATCGAGAAGAGCGTCCGCTTGCAGCAGAGAGATACACGGTAGAGCAACGCAGATTGAGGGAACCCGTTGAAATATTCTGTGGATGTAAACGGGGAACATTAAAGTCTGTAGTACATGATAACTTTTGGCGCACACTTCATTGAGGTAGAACCAGTCACTAATAACTTTAAACGGCGGACGGTGTAACACTGTGATCAATCTGTGGACAAAAATCACCAACATGCTGAGATCATGCTGTATCCTTGGATGACTAACGAGATGGGTAACGTAACTAGGAATTTGCATGACAGTTAATCAATACGACACTGGAGTCGGATGAGTAGAGATATTTTGTTCTTTCACTTTACAATGGTTGAAGGTTAGGTCGAGATAATATGTAAAGTTTTAAACTGGTTGACAGTTCTCACACAATTCTCCCAGGTGTATTGTTTCACTGTAAATAATTAAATGTGTATCGTTATCGTCAAGACAGTTGACCTTGGCAGCATCACTGGTTTATTAAAACATAGAAACGATGGGGCATACTGGAATATCCTTCGTGTACCATGTGCACTGAATTATTTGCGATCACTCAGTATGGTGCATTGGATACGTTGTGAGAAAAACTTTTTTCATGTATTTCGAAAACACAGGATTCAGTTCTCTATGATAAATAAGCGTCAATGCATCCAATTTCCGAAATGTATTAGCGCACCCAAGGAAGCAGTATCGTATAATCTTTTCTTGATTAAAAAAAGAACCTTATGGAAAACAATTTTTCGCTGAACTAAAATGTTTTCGATAAATCCTCATCTTAGGCCATATAAAAACAACCCAGTTTCTGAACATCACCATAACGAAGTCATGTTTGTGTCTTTCCTAATTGCCTTGACCTCGTACGCACACGTAGCATGATTGTATTGACCGTCTTAGCGAGTTACATCAGACAGCGGTTTTCACGATTTCTACCAGGAGTGAATAGACCGAATCCACGAAGACATTACGGTTTTTCCGAGAGATTTAGTGGTAGAAGCAGGAAGCCTGAATTCTTCTGAAGGTAACAGAAGAGCCCGCAATCAGCCTGCACTTAATAAGTCCAATTTTTATATGAGGGTTATGTCCATATTTGTTTGACACTGTGCTTGATGAACATCTCAAAGATACCAGTGAATGACATAGCCAAATAATCAAAGTATCCCTTTACCAGCAAGGGGTGGAACTCTATTTGGGGTTTGTGCTTACGATAGGTTTACGTTTTTGAGTTCATTTTACACAACAACCAAATAAATGGTGGAAATAATTGACTTAGAGGAATTGACGGTTGTTGGAACAAATTTTAACAACTGCCAGAGTCGCAAAAGACTTGATTTACACTTCAAATGTTAGTGCTTTTAGCACGTCAACAAATGGCCTGTCCATCAAATTATTCTACATTCTTCCAAGTTGCATTGAAAAAGCTGGTTCCCGTGGCTCACTGTAAAGCCAACCCCACTGCAGAAGTTCAGAGTTTATGAGGTTTATCAGTTTTCCACCGGAAGCATTATGAAGTTTATTATCTCCTTCCTTTTTCCTTCGATTCAAGGGTAAAAGAAACCGGTAAAATCTGAAACACAAAATTCACATCAGTCAGGAAACATTGTAATAAAAGTAGTATCATAAATTCTCATAATGATTGATGACATTCGTCAGACTGAACGTCAAAGCCAACGGTTTGTAATATGACTTACTGCCAAAAGATATTGTCAGGGTTATTTGAGCCGTGTTCAATACATACCTTTCTGTTTACAATTAGTGAGTTCCGGTGCACTTTGTCTTCAATTCTAAGGTGCGATTTCTGTGCCTAATGTTCAGTGTAGTGCCTTGTAATGCACAGAATATTAACCGACCATCGCGTATTAAGTAATCGGAAAATATATCGTTTTTTCCGTATTGTAGTACTACGCTGCTAAAGACGTTTTCATTCATAAGTTTATCCGACATTGTCGGATATATATAAGCTAACATTGATCCAACACTTATGTGTACTTCAGCTTATGGTCAGCCTAGAGCTTATCAAACGGTGCTCAGCAACTGATATTTATAACATCAACCAACCTACTACGGTCACTTTGAAGCCATATATGTTTCGAAAGTTGACCTTAACAAGGTGGCTTACCGAGCAGGATGTATAGACCAATGATGTACTTGTGATCCATCATCGCATCCGATCTTGTAAGCAGCTTTGCTAGCTGGCCTAACAGGAGTGGCCCGTGTATTCGTGTTCCCGTGTTTGTTTGTGCATGGGTGCGTAACTACACCAAACAACTGACATGGATCGCATATGGGGTTAACATCAGTTATGCGATAGTGTCTGCGGTGCGGTGAGCTGCTCACGTTCACCTTGGATTGCAATAATATGTTTTCTTTAAATATTCTGAGGTAAGTATCCTAGTGACAGAAAAGATACCAGATAATACGTAACAGAGGAGAAAGCATCTAAACTATAACTAAATATTGTGTAACAGTATTGACGACGTCAAACGTTTATATTAAAAAGTCACTATTTGAATCACATTTACGTAATGAGTAAGTTGATCTTCACCGGTCTGTCCAGAATGAATTAGAAAGTCATCATCCATATCCTTTTTCTCAAAAATAAACTGGGTAATATGCCAACGAGAAAGTGTCGAATAATTGTGTGTCCTCTTTGGAATCGAGTTTTTTTACTCACCTATAATACTTGTGCTCTTTTTATTGTGTGGCGGCTTGTTTAAGTACACGATAATTGATAGGGCCATTGGCCATCGACCAATAAGTAGAAGTCTTCCGCAAATTTTTGTGAACATACAACTCAAGTAGCACGATTGTAAGACCCCACCTATTAAAGGAATATTACGTTGAGAAGGAACGCCCATGGATAGAACTCCACCCACAGGCTTTCAGTCAATTTTGCTCATACAGTATACTTTAGCACACAAAGTTTAGAGATCAATAGGATTAGCAGTCAGATGAATTCAAGGTCAGACGATTTTTGGTGAGTAATGAACGTAGTAAATTGACGACAGGCTAGAGGAATGATCAGAAGTGAGCTGGCAGTACAGCACCCGTATACGAATTACAGTAAATCCTACCACTTGTACATTGTCGTCTGAGACTTGTTAACGTGTTGAAATTTCACTCCAACATCCAATGTTTAACTTGGTTGACAGGTTTGCGTGCCAAAGAAATTTGAAATAAATGTTTATCTTGGAATCTAAGTTAGCGTACAAACAGCTTTTGTTTAGTCAAAACAGAGAAAAGACATATATCGCAAGATTTTAACATTTCGATTCACTCTCATTAGTCGCCAACATAGAACCAGCAAATTCTATACAAACTGTGTATAGCAACAACAGTTGAACGAACCAACCACATAGTTCTCACCTTTCACGCGCTAACAGTTCAATCAATTCTGCGGTAAGGAGATTGATTGCTTCAGTACATTCTGTGCACACAAAACGCCGATGTTGTTCGATTAACGTTGCCTCGCTTATCGCCAACAGTTTCGGGCTGCGTATATGTAACAATATCTTGAACGATTTGACAGTGTCAACTAGGTGACCGGTTGCTAAGATGTGTTTGGCGTTCGGTGAGGCCGGGGTCTTCCAGCTTGTTACGATCAGTAGGTCGTTTTTTGATATTGCAGTTGATAACCACTTAGGACTGTGCTCCATCATACGCTGATGCAAACGCCGATCTGTGCTGCCAATGTAGACGTCACTGCAACTGCAATTAAACTGATATATTACGTAGGAGACAGACTAATCGGTTGAGTGTGTATCGCCGCTGTGAAGGGCTAAACCCTTAGTACTTAGCAGGATGTGTAGTTGGGCGACTGGTTATGTGCGTGTGTTTTTCCTTCACTTTACAACTATTTGAACTCCGTCCACCCAAACCTTGCGTATTTGGAAGACTGTAACATTTTGAATGAGACACAATTATGGAAAGTTTTAGCTTCGACCCGAGTCAATCGATCGATAGAAATATTATGCTCAAACTTAGCAGGCGCTGTGCCAGTTTAATCACCAAGCCACGCCTGGCGTTTGAGAAATTCCACGTACGGATTCACTTGCCCAGTGTCATGTGGAATCCATCAAATGTCCTCACGGATAGACTATCCAAGCAGGATTTCTCTCAGTTCACGTTAAATTCCGTCAACGACATTGTTGAGCATTGGAAGTGTGTTATTTATAAGTAGTGTGGCAGATTTCCTAAGTTGGATGATACCCGATTGTGTGGTGTCATAGCACAGCTGGTGTAGAGCTTGCCGCATTTGGGCGTATTGTTTCCGTCGTTGGTTCGACTCGAGCCAAAGCTCAGATTTTTCGCAGTCGGGTGCAATTTAAATTATGAAATCTGCCACGCTACTTATAAGTAAGATTGTAATAAAAAATATTTACATTACACATGAAAACCGGTCATGACATATAAATTCTCTGAAGGTTTGGAACACTTACAAATGTGTACAGGTACAAAATTCAACACAAGTCCCATTAGGTTTGAGTTTACTTCGAATTTATGACAACCCCTGAAGGAAGTTACTTCAGATCTCATAACTATTTCAGAAGCTGTACAGTGCATTGGGAAAATGAAGTTCTCGCTGATTCTTCAGTAAACAAAACAGTAACCAGGTGAGACATAATAGACATGGGGTGTGACTGGATATAGTGCACAAAGGTCTCAGACTAATAAGCAGGTTTTAAATGCATTGAGACTAAATGTCGAAAACTTCAGTACAGCCTCTAGTTTGCTTCCAAGCTCATTCTAGAGTTTAGAATACTTATGCTTTTAATTATCTGGTAACGGGCCGAGCGTGAAGTCTTTTGTATCACAAGGTGGAACTCGGGGTTTAAGGTTGAAATTTCTCCGGGGAAAATATGCGCTTCAAAAGCAGACTTGTTAATGCACACAATTTACGGCCAGAGAAAATTGTGCACGTTCAATGTTCAAACCATTTTTGTCCCGTGACTTCAAGTTCTTTCTCTGTATCAGACATTTGTTTTGGATATAGAAATTTATCCAGTCCTACTCGCTAACAATTCTGATTGCACGGTTCAGCTGTTTCTTTGAACCTCGTTTTGGACAACATCAAACAGAAGGTTGCGAGGTTGAATATACGCCATATTGAATAAGCATAAGTTTAGATCACAATCTACATTTTCGTCTGAAAATACAGATTCAACTTGGTATGATCAGATATATTTGTTTGTAAGCTTTAAATTTTTATGGATGTAACACCGTAGTCGGTTTACCTTATCCTTACGCTCATCTCAACTTTCTTTACTCAGTTTCCATTTATTAATTGTGAAAGTTGAAAAATCGATAAAAACTGTAATACGTAACATATTACGTAATGCAAACTGTATACAATCTAATATATAATTGTGACAATTCATTTTGATAGCAACCCTAACCCCAAATATGCATATGTCGCCAAGTGTCTTGCGCTGACCACGTTGTATTTTAGTTACACACTGTCTGTAGTTTAAATAATGGGAACATAGGACCGGGGAGCATACGAGAGGAAGTTTTACATCAGAATGGTTTCAGAACAGATTTGCAATGCATGAGAACGTCTCTGTAGACGTGGTCCCATCTGAGTGTTCCGACCAAAGCAAGGAAAATCCGAAATATATCTTGTAGTTGCTGTGGGATTGATGCATATGCAGCAGTTTCAAATTTTCGGATCTTCAGAAAGCTGTCATGGGAACAACCTTGAAAAACGAAGACAGCGTACTGTTGGCTTCTCGGCTAGAACCGCCAGTTCTTAAAACCAAAAATATTGAGTTTATGGGAAAGCTACTGCGTACAATGTGTTACTAACAGGTCGTGCGATCTAACAATTGGGTGAGACAGGATCATTTATTTTGATCGAATCACATTGGTTCTACTAATACTAACAGGAAGTGTTAGACTAAACTGAGGCCATTCTACTTACAAGTTTATCATGAAAATTTTTTGCAGTTTGTCATGCGCGAACCCTTTCTAGGAACATATAAAGCTCGGAACCAAAAATGACGAGACATTTTGGAATTGTTAATTCGATTACTAGATATCTGCTAGAAACCGGTCTTTTAGGGTGATCATAGCCTGCAAACACCTTGAGTCTCACTGAGGAACTGTTTCTGCCATTGTGAGCTACTGACCTCGTTGCCCTATCTAAAATGCTTTTGAGTAATGTCAAATCAGAATGTACGTATATATTGAAACTGGCAAGAGTAAATTTCATCAGAGAAGCAGTAATATCTGTAGACGAACGTTTTTACAAGAATGTAATTTCTTCTTTTTTTTAAACTCAAGCATGAACGTCTCATCCGAAACGCGGTTTTAAGACTCTTGAAGACTTTGAATCCACATAGTCTGGAAATTGTAATCCATGCGGCCGAAAGACGTCTATCCCGGTTCGACCGTCTGAACTCACCTCAACCGCCGAATGGAATCGATGCCCATATTGGTTCGTTAACAACTGGCTACTGGGCTCCATCTGATGATTACGATCACACTAATTACATGGATTACAGCAGATGAATGTGTAAAATGTTTTTTTCGCAACTTGAACCGACTGAACCCATCTCTGAAATCATAAGATGTTCGTCGTGTGCGCTCTGACAATCGTGATACTTGTTTCTTAGGTGCTTTATCTGAAATAAACGAAAAACATATCTGTGCAAAGGAAGTCGACTTCTCATCTTCTTCATCTGGCAGCCAGTATCTGGTGGAATGTAAGTTAAACACGTTTACTTCTGCAAACTCATAGGAACTGACAACAAGTTAAGCATAGATAGGTGTTCTCTTATCAACGACTTCATAAAATATACAGAAAAGAAAACTTATAGTCGAAAGCAGCTTTGGCCTTGCGAATAATTTCCCATCCAGTCACCTCTGAAAAGAACACTAGATGACCTTCCTATAGCTGATCATGATACAATGTTGTTGAGCGCTAGGCTATTCACCTCACATTAGGTAAGCCGTATCAACATATTGAAATGCTTGTACACATCTGCCAGTGAAAAAATGCTTACATTACCAGATCGTTTTTACAAGAGTCGTAGTAATTGTATTGTTACCTGCTACGGTTTACGTTACGATTAATATTCCTTTTGAGTTTATGACTAGGCAAACTTTGGAATTAGTGGGCTTCTTTTCAGATTCCTGATATGTGAAACGGACTTCACCGATAAAAATTGAAATTTGTTCATCCTTACACACAGTTTTCACACTTGCCTGGATCGTTTCGGTCGGTCTCTCTTAAAGCAAGAATTATACCTCAGTTTTACTGTTACTGAAGTTCGTCATGAATAAATATCCTCGTCCAAGGTAGAGACTGAGCTGCGGCCCACAGTAGACAGCAGCACGTAGTCGTGTTCAATGGCGGAGTAGTCAACACAGTTATTTCATAAGAACGTAAACCAGGATTCATATCTCCAAGTTGACAAGAAGATTTACACTTGTTGATTAAAAATCGTGGGTTTTTCGCAAGCCGCAGACTTTCTCCAGAAGGAGTCAACTGTGAAAATCTGTGTGATTGCAAAGGATACAAACACGTGTAGGTTTCGTGTCACTTGCGTTCCACAAATGGCCGGTCGCTCATCTGCCGATTATGTAGCAAAATCAAATTTTTTATCCAATGGTCAAGAAATGAAACGGACTGGGCTTTTTGTTGGTTAGTGTTAAGTCAACTAATCAAACGGCACGGAACCGACAGCCGCCTACTGAGTAAATGTCAAGGTCAGCCAAAACTGTTAACCACCTAAACACAATGTGGAGATCTTTCGCACCAAAACATACGCTATATCCTTTGTAGGGAATGTGTATTGAAAGTCATTTTGTTTCAACTGAGGTAAAGACCTGTGACAGGAGTAGTGTACATCTGAACTACTGTCTTCTTTGTGTGCGATTTCATTCTCTGACTTGCTGATGATCACACGATCGGGAACCTCAAAACTGATCACGGGTCACCGTAACTATCTTCAAAATGTGTAAAGTTATGTTTGCTTAGAAACTGCCTGTTTTTAGTCTGAATATCTGACTCCATGAACTTGGTTTACGTCACAATACTGGACCCATTGTTTCGTAGTACAACGCCAACAATCGAATGCAGTCTTGATGTGGAGGACTCAGAATGAAAACAAGGACAATTGTCAAGTTAACCATCACTCGTATTTTGAAGCAGCCTTCACATTCAAATGGACTTACTATCCCGCTTCTTTCGAAAAGAAACATTAAACTCGAGTCTCACTCTCATTGGGGTCCGTCAGTAATGCATATCCTCGTCATTGGCGGGACTAGAACTACGGCCACGCTGTTCATGAGGCAAACCTGTTTACCACTGCGCCACTGACCTCACGTTAGGCACGACCGAATTGTCATATGTGAATGCCCAACCACTTTGGCTTGTGAGTAATGATCAGGTTGCCCGATCGTCTTGAGAGTAGACACAGTAACTGCTCAGTTAACTCCGATCCACATCCAAGCAACTGGGACATCCGAGACAGATCGGAATCTCCGGTCTCACTAAACGTAACAGGTGGTATTTTGGTTTATTGACCAGTAGTCAGGCAGTAGTCGAATTGATCTCAAACTGAATATCACAAGCGTGGTGCCAATTGTCAGTAACCGTTCTCCTGCCCGCCTTGTCCCATACTACCTTGTAACCTCGTAAGACATTAAAAGCGTCTGTTTTCATGAGTCACCAAAGAACACCTAATTTGATGAACCGCTGAAGTGGCATCAACACTGATCTACGGATTCCATTGAAACTGGACTAAATGGTACACCGAACCAGCAAATTAGTTATCTACTTTTAACATCGCTATATTGTGACTTTTGAAAGGGTGATTTATGCAATCACTGAGTGGCTGTATCTAGGATGGAGTACGTGCACAAGCAACCATTCTGTTCTTTACTACCACAACCGTCTGCATACTGCATGGGAAGTAGAAAAACACCCGCGTGATTTAAGTGTCCGACAATACTAATCGGTAGATTCCAGAACTATAACCGATGACGACGCCGCAACAATAATATGAAAATAAACCTGCACCAAGGCGACAGTCAAAAGATAACGATAACAACTTTATAACAGTTAAATAATTTGTTCTAACAAAAGTGGCTACGAAGAACAAAAGCGACGTGGTAACGACAAAGAGCCATGTTGTAAGCAAAGCGTGACAATTGAATGACCATTTGCAACTTAATCAGAGTTACTTATTAATGCTAAAGTTTTGTTACAACGTGTTGAGGTCACAGTTGATCAGAACTCTCACGATTCGGATAAAATTTACGGACAGTTAGTTTCGTTAAGAGTGTGATGGGCTAGAGGTTCAAAGTTGGTGTACTCAGAATGGCAAACATGTTAATCATTGTTCAGATAAACCCACAGAAGGCATGACCAAGTTTCACAAAATTCACGAGTTCAGTTTGTTAGTAACACATACCGTTCCGGGCAGCTGTTAACACCGTTTGTATGCGGACAATAGGGCTATTCATATTTTGATTTATTTTTGTTAGTTTTTAGCTTAGAAAGTTTTTCTTTCTGCATTAATCACTAGAAGCATTCTATATGGTGTTTGATTTAATCACTCTTAGTAACGAAACGTTAGAGAGAAAACAATAAAAAGAATTGTCACAAATACAGGAGAAATCTCTGTGATTTCCCAAAAACAACAACATGCTGAAGGACAATTCGCAGTGCATATCTTCCATTCGCATTTGTATGGGAGTAACAAATCACTGTAGTTTGTTCACCACAGATTTCATAACTTTAACATGAGCCTGTCCTCAGCTCACGCGACAGACTGTTTATCCTCCACTCCTCTATTTTGAGCTTAGTTTATTTTCGTAGCCGTTGGTTCTTTTTGAGTTCAGGTTAACGATATGCATGGAGTGATCAAAATATTGGATACTGTGGTATAAAAACCCTACTTATTGACTCGAGATACCAGATTCCGGTCAATAGCTCTGCCGAAAATGTAGTACCCATTGCTGATCACACGAACAAATATAGTGTGAATATGATAAATTGATGTCTAATCTCCAATCAGTATTACTTAATAACTGAGTTCTCCGCAGGGAAGTTCAGCTAGATATGTACACTACAGTCGTTATATTTTGAGTAATATAGTGCCTATACATTTCGCGGTTGCAAGCAAACTCAGTCATGTGTGTTTCCATCTTTTATTTCGACTACCAAAAAAAACACTATCAACGAACATTCTGAGTAACGTGATATTTAGCCCATTCTGGTCAACATTGTGTACATGCTTCCATTAGTGAAAGAAATTGCCTAGTCACTGTGTGATATGTAGTGGTCTAATCAATCATATAATAAAAATGACCAAAAATATGATAGCAACAAAGAAGTCGTAACGGCAACGGATAAGCACAAATTGTATGCGTACAAATAAAACGGAAGACCTGTTAGTAAAATAGGAACGACTCACTGATAAGTCGAGGTCTACTGAATTGAATGGATCACCAGAAGAGAGAAAGACAGTGCCAGAGATGAGGTCCAGAACACGACCGACGAATAATTCCCGACAAGGCGTGGGATGATGTGTTGAACGTCGACAGATCAGCTGATAGCGGAACTAAAATAGTTTACCGTGCCATCACTTTGCCAGTCCAAAAATCCGCACAACCGAAGAAGACAGAGACGGTTCGTGTTGACCATTCAGTTCAAAAAGTGATGATGATGGTTTCAAACAAGTGTACAGATGAAGTTAACAAAACGGAATATACAAAAGCGTGCAAAAATGAATTACAAAATATAATTATGAATTGTGGACATTATAGATACATGATAGATTGCACGTTATGATCTCGTTACGGACACGCGAGCTTCAATTCACCTGATAGTATCCCGAGCATACCATACATGTTTTTCCATATTGCTTAGATAATTTCCGTCTTTTGAGCAATTTGCCTACGACATAATGTGGAATGCCTCAGCAACTTGTTGACAATTGTCATAAACTCGAACATTTGCTTGTAAATGTTTGTTTCATTAATTCTCACTCCCTAACGGGCACATAGCCTCACATTCTATCACTCCAAGTATTGTATCCGACGTGGCCGGGTTGTAATCACAGTAGTCAGATGTTGGTCATTGACATTGAGACGTGGTCATTTGATGAGTCTAACCCATCAAAGTCGTGGTGGGGAAGGCTACGTAATTTTAAGCATTGGGTGAAAATTACTCAGTAATTTGTTAAACAATGTAACACAACATGATAGCCGTTAACCTCTATTGTTTTCAAAAGCGTCTGTCACCCGTCTATGCATTACTTGATTGCTATTAGCTTAATGCTGTTTGGATAATGAAATTGTATACAGAAAACATTGTATATTATGTTTCTTTGTGTTTTGTCCGAGGACTGAACCTTCTCAGTTCAAAACTAGCCGTGCTATTACATAAGTGCAGGTAGCCTTGAAAATACTTTATTGATTGCAATAAAATTGGTGAAGTGATGGTCAGAATGTCCGCCCCACAATCATTCGGACAGAGGATCACACGTCGATTCGAGTGCTGGCAGGTTCCATAATTTTCCTAACGGAAGTTCGTTCAGGCCCCATCTAATTTCATCCGATCACTAATAAGGACTTTGCAGACTGGTTGACCGATTCTCTTGTGGTACCTTGTCACGACGGTCTAATCGAATAATGTGAACTTCGGTCAACCATTTGGCGACCAACTGGAGTGGAAGGGAGAGAAATCACACAGGAGCCATTCAAATGTTTGAGCTATCATACTTCGGTTTAGCCAGTTCACCATGAAACAGAGGCAAAATGGAATTAACTGATCTGTTTATAAACCGAATGACACATCGACCAAATTAAATGCAGCTTGGACGAATTATGGTCATGAATCGGAATTCAGGTACTAGGAATCAGCAGATGAGGCTGACTAAATGAAAAATCATATGTACATGGCAGTACGAAGCCCTGGCTACTACCATTTGTGATATATTCTGGAGAACAATTTACACAATTTCATACAAAAATAGGCGAGCAGGGGCAACAAAATATAAACCAAAATGTAAAATAGGGAAATTTTAGGTAGGTAGGCCTTCAAAAGTGCACGGTGCTGCATAGAGGACGACATTAGACGGTTGTCAGATGTTTCTAAAAGAGTGGCAAATATGCTTGACTCCGTGATCATCAAATTAAAGTTTCTCGTGAAATGGTTGAAGTAGAAAGAAAACAGCCTGAGATCACTGAGAGAGGATGAATCATTCACCTAGGGGGCTAGCGTCAGTTAGCAAGAAGAGGTTGAAATAACATGTTCCTCATAATTCTAGGCAACAGTTTCTTCAAGCCCGCAGCGGCGTTTTTAACACACTTCGAATTATAAGACACTGCTCCACTAACGTTCGGATCTGTCATGGGCCAATCCGGAGGCAGAATCGTACGAGATGCTCACTCACCAATGTGTGGATTGATCGAAACTATCTTGAACCAAAACCCGTTGAAGTTATTTTGGAGGCCGCGATTCGTCATGTAGACAACCCTCCAGTTTCCGGAAATTACTGCTATGGCTGCATCTTTTGTCTGCTGGTGGCACATCGTTTGAGTAATTTTGTACTTGGCTTCCGGTACCTGCTTTCGAGTTGTGTAGGGTTTTGTTGCAACTGGGATATGTTGCTGAGATCACGCTTCAAGCGTACGAAAACGATTGACAAGCATGCATACTCACTGATGATTTTGCTTGTATCGTAGTCAGTATGTTTGCATGGAAACGCCTGAGGATTGCTAACAGTTCGTCGCTGTGTAGGCAGGTCTCACTGTTAGACTGAAGTCTAGTTGTCACTGTTTGGGTCAAACGAGCAAACTACTCAGTGAGTTCTGCTGCTTGGGACTCAACATTCAGTGTCCCGTTTGACTGTGGAACGATCGTTGCACTGGTAACAGTGGCAAAGGATATTTGTCAACCCGCTGCTTGTGAACGCGTCCAGATAGTCTCGAGTGAATGATCCAGGAAATGTGATTGAAGCCGCTGATGGAGTTCACGTCCAACGGAACACGACGGGATTAACTTGCCGGCAAGTCTGACGAGAGAAGGAGACTCATAGTGACCCCAGTCAAATCCAGCGGCTTTTATGTCTATGAGTTTGCTCCGGTTGCGTTCGATGGGATGCTCATGTCTCCTTGTTGGTTGACATCAACCTTGGTCAAAAAGATGCGTTCGCAGTTTTCACAGCCAGAGAGTGTACAAGTCCGAACGTTTATTTTCTAATCTATCCTGTCGTTGCACAGATGTTCACGAATATACGTCAACAAACCAGTAAGTGGCTTAGGCATCTCACCACGTTGTGTACAAACGTGCGCCACTTGCTCTTCCTGTGTAGTGGTGGATGCCGGGGCCGAGAAGCCAGAGGAATTTGTATTTGCATAGTTGACCGTAATTAGGCCATTCAAACCAGGTAGACTGGTTGCCCCTACCTGGATTTGATGAAGTCTTAGACGGTCGAGGTTTGCATCGAGAACGCTTAGTCGACAACGTGACAAGGTGGCTCAGAGAGCCACCCACTACCACTAACACTGCTATCGCTTATTGTGAACATTAGGTTGTACATACTTATTTGAATGAAAGAGCATGCGTTGTCATCAAAATGTGGTAGAAATATAAGCAAGGAGGTGATTCAAATATATTGGCTATCAAAATTACAACACCGTTTGATGGTCAAAGCTGAACAGTTGACGTGTTTCTGTAATTCATTGAAGAAACTGGATTGGACACCAAGGTCAGCAAAGGAAACAATTTTTTATGGCCACAAGTTAATACCTAGTCTCTCAAAAATGATCGCTCGTCATAACCTCAATGCAATCAAGGTACAAGCATTGTACTGGAAAGTGTCCCCTGAGCGTGTTATGTTTGTCATGAGAAGGACCAGACAAAGCCGAATTCAAATAATAGCAGCATTATGAGTCTTTGGAGAGCTTACAGTGGGCAGAAAGCAAAAGATTTTGCTGGTGTTAATCCTAGAAGAATGAAAGTTTCACACAAGAAATAATATGATAGTGTTGAGATCTAAGAAGGCGGATGGCACAAGAGTTATTTATTCGACAAAGCAATATACGGGTTAAGCATGTAAACCAAACCTGTCACAAAACCACTCATTTGCACGCAGTATTCGGCCTCAGATAGTCTCGGCTACCACATATGTCCGTGCTCAGTTCCATTGAGTAGCAGGGACTGTTACGGGCCATGCTGCACTCTGATGATCCTTCCTGCATTTTTCTTGTGGCTTGTACGTTGTCAAAATATATGCCCTGCACCTGCTACTGAATAGCCTCTATATGAGTAGTATAATACGATCGCTCGTCTTCACTGTATCGGTGTGCTTCATTACTGACACTTTTAATAGCCTGTAGGAAGTTATCCGACGTGCTCTACGTTTCCAGTGAAAAACACTTCACAGGTCAACTTGTAATTACTTTTCTTTTGCGTAACGTCGTGTTACGTTATTTAGTAAATGAAAACGATGAAATGCAATTGCACATTGTGGGCAGACGTCAGAGTCTGACTTGCTTTCTGCTGGTTAATGGTCAACAACGGATATACGATAATCTA
>LUCH01001801.1:82539-114025 GCA_013368495.1 Paragonimus heterotremus
GCTACTACAGATGTCAGTGCTCAGTTCCATTGAGTAGCAGGGACAGTTATGGGGGATGCTGCACTTTGATTATCCTTCCTGCAATCTTCTTGTGGCTTGTACGTTGTCAAAAAATATTCCCTGCACCTGCTACTGAATAGCCGCGGTATCGGTAGTATAATACGATCGCTGAACTCCACTGCACTAGTTCAGAATATGAAATGATAGGCACACGAGAGATCGTTCATTATATGGAGGAAAGATTTAATGGTAACGTTATGAAGATCGGCTCCGTACTTTCTAATCTTGTCAACTTCGGCTGAATGGCGCTGATAGTCATCCAACCGTAACCAGATCAGGAAACGCAACATTTTCGGTCAAAACTGCAAAAACCTCGGGATAAATGAACGGGACCGACTTTGAGATTCACGGTCCCACTCAGACGATAAAGTCAACACAGTGCAATCTGTTCACCAGGTGCTTGGCCAGGCGAATATACCGAACACAGCGCACGATTGCAGAATACCATCGCTGCCTTTCGGCTGATCACAATTGTCTCCGTCAGAATAAAGATGATAGAAATAGGTGACAGCGGTCGGAGAGTAAATAACAAACTACCTAGTGAAAAGCACGCCTGTCTAGTGTGTAGATGAGCATGTCTATCCACGCCACGTAAGTTTGCTCGGGATTCTACACTACTACTCGCCAAACGCGAACCCAGGTTTTGGTATCTCCCGACCACTATCTGAAAGATCACACACTGGCTGCAGGGTACTTCCTGCGCTCGTAATTTTCGCAATCTTGGAATAATGGTACATAACTATGGAATATTCCGTCTAACGAGGTGAATTTGGGATATATTTGTGGGTGATTGACGTATCTTTGTAATTAAAAGTCACTGCCGCTTTAACCTGAGGGTTATATTGTCTATACTTCAACTACAATATTATGGAATCGAGTGAAAGCTAATGTGTGATCAACCTGCAGAATCGGATGCTGTCTTAACAAGTAAGTGCACTGGTATGACTTTAGCGGCGCCTTGGTAATATCGACCAGCATCGAACGCAGTTATCATTCTTGAATGGACACCACCCTAAATTTTTGGACTCATGGGACTCCAAAGTAGGTTACCGTGATGGATACGTTTAGCAAATAGAATGCGTTCGTGCTCAAAATGTATCAGTTTCTTGGTCATTGCGGTAGTACTGTGTTCACGCCGACCGCCAATAATAATCAGCATTGTATCTCCAACGTTAATTTTTATTCCGGCTAGCTTCAGAAAACTTGACAAGTCCACAAAATTATCAGGCGGGCTCGTCACCTTCTTTGCTAGAAAGATGAGATAACATGAGTAAAATCACTCACTGCAGTACGACAGAGTTGATAGTCCAACTCAAGCCTTGATGGAGCTAATGCTTTATCCATCGCCATCAAGGATAACAGTAATAGCAACGAGTCACCCTAAAGACCATCACATCCTGGCTGCGCGATAACGCCACACCGCATACCTGGCGCATTTTGACAAGATCCGGTAGTGTGGTATCCTAGGAACGTAACAGTATCAAATAGCTCTGCACTAGTGATGAAGCAGTCCTGTGACGCTAAATAGAGCGTCTTCGACACGTTGAAAAAGAACACTCCAGCGGTATATAAATTGGCAATATCAATTAAAGGTAACCATTGTGGTGTAAACAAATCAAGCGGAATATGAGGTCGGAGAAAGTACATGCTCAAACAGTCAGAAAATATGTTGTGGAAACGGCATACCATTATATTTAAAAAAGTTTAGCATTAGATTTCAGACCGCCAAGGGAATTCAGACTATTCGAATTGAGGACAGTCGTAGTGCAAGAGCAACATAAGTAGATCGAGAACTCTTCTGTTAACTGAAAAAGGTTGAAGTATCTCGCTACGGTGCTCTGCAGAGGTTTGAACAGTAACGTGACCAAATCTGCAGTGGAGTTTTCTGTGCATTTTAACGTGAACTACTCGGGTTTGACATCCACAAATATCAAAATTCCTTCCCATGGTCCCGATCAATCCTTTCCCGTAACTTTGCATGATCAACAGCTTGCTGATTTCATCCTCACAGCCCGTGTCATTGATTTCCACCCACATACCACCAGTCCCGTCACTCGTTCTCTTCTCAAGTTCTGTGACCACTGGCATCTTATCGGCCGTTGTGATGCCGTCATTAATCAGTTAGTCTGCTTGAAAACCGAGCAGTTAGTCATATGCCCGACTGATTTGGCTACAACTTATCAGTTCGTCTTTGTCTGTACTAGGGTCACCGTTGCGTACTTAAAACTTGATGACATCTTGCGGCTAATTACTGTACCAAGTTCATTTCTTGTACTTAACCAAACTGTTTGTATCAACAGTGTCACGTATCTAGCGTCTTGAGTTGGTTCTAGAACGAGGCATCTAACCAATCGCTGACCTTCCGTCAAAGATAACTGTTTTTGTTCTGCCCGCATTATTTATTCGGTTGTCCTCCTCGCGGTTAACTCTGCTTTAACTAGACGTTAGCCCGTCCATTCGAGACAATTCTGGGACACACTGAATTGACAGTTCGCTTATGTGCAGCAATCGATTCATCTAACCGGATATGATCGTTAGTCCAGGGAGCACAATTGCCATGTTAACTTTATTACAAAAACCGAAGTAGACCGCCACAAACCTTGAGCCTAATCAACATTTGCCGAATTTGGACTTTACTGTACGCGCCTTCGTCAATCAGGTTGTGTTAAAAATGGATCGTAGTGCATGTCCGTTAACAAACTTACTTGCAAGACCGTGAAGTTTTGGAGCCTGTTTTCAGAAAAACGGTATGTACAGAAAATGTGAAACTCGAGTATGAAGGCTGTGCAATAGTCAAACAGGAAGACAACTCAGCCTAAAATTACTAGGCAGTTGAAATAAGCTAAAATAAGTTTAACAAAAGAAAACCACCTCATATCTCACTTCAAACCTTCAATTGGCCCAGGGGGTAATCTGCGGAAAAACACAGTACCTTTCTAACTCTGCCTTTCATGCGATATCCACAAGATTATTTATTATTTTCTGCTACCTTTAGACGTATATGTTACGCTCTGTCTCTCAACTCTTGTCGCCACCTGCGTAACTGATTGTCGAATATCTGAATACTTCTGAGTGTCTGACCGTTAACTGTTAATGATGTACCTGTGGTGAATTGATTATTATGGTATAGCGATCGCCTAAACGATCTTGTCTTCATGGGTGTGAGATCCGTGACAAGAAACACCGAAAAAATCGTAGGATTCGCACCTGTCTTTTATGTAAGCTTCAAGCTCACTCAGTCTATAAACTGGTTCCGCCTTTTTATTTACAAGATCTTAAAAGTGAACCAAACTGAAAGTCCAAGAAATGTTTGCCCACCCACTATAGTGGCCGTGATGTCAGAAAAAGGTCAGAGTGTGCTACACAGCCTGCTACTCAGTAGGCGCTTCACTTTTTGCCTCACTGAAGGTGCATCGCATATTCCATTATGCCTTTCTGAATCTGTGAACACAGCCTCTAGTCAAAAAAGAATTGTAATCCAACCGAAGCCAGTGAGCGATGATCAAAATCCCGATGACCTAATTTATGTTGATAACATGAACTATAATTTTCCAGCTACCGTGACATTGTCTAGTAGGTCTGTTGATTACGAGGCCAATTTTGTTGGCCAGAATACCCTTTATTACCCACGATCTATCAGACGGATGTTCACAATCAAACTACTCGAAATCTATCGGTAACAGTATGCTACTGGATCTTCAGGACTCGGTTCATCAATTGACGTTGTCACTTGTTTGACTGATGTGATTTACAGATCATCTTTTGCTAACGGGGATGCCGACAGATCCTTGTATAAGTCTATGCACCGAATGTCATCTTCAGGTTATGTTCTAACATCGATAATGGAAGATTTTATTCACCCGAAGCCAGATTTGTGAACCATCTATTCAGCATTCCAACATCTTTCTCTGCTAGGGGTTTCTTTCAGGCAGTAACGGAAGTCGGGAGTCAGCATGTCCAGAGTCGTAAAAAGTAGTGGATGAACCAAGAGCCACCTTGTTTTGACTATATTCTTATCAACTTGGCTAACATGATAAACACTTCAAGTGTCACGACTCCATTTGATCGTAGTGATCATGGGATAATTGCATTCAGCTATGCATACGGAACTAGATGGTATATTCCCCAAAATACACTCAAAAAGCCTACCATAAGGCAAATTTCACACGGTTGGAGACAGTGTTCAACAAGTCTGATTGATCCGCCTCTCTCACCACGCTTAGCCTAGACGATTACTGGCAGCTCATCACTGAGGAAGTTCTATGCCGTTGATAACCGTGTTCTAGTGAAATGTCTCCAACCTAGCAGAAAACTGAGAGGCCTGAAGAAAAGGATCTGTCGTCATTTAAAGTCTGTATCACGGAATCAACAGAACCATCTACATCATCTTTCAATTGCCTCCTGCTAACCGGCCTGGAAACAATCCGTAATCACACCTACTTTCGAAGGTGGAAGCCACGATGGCCCAGCAAACTATTGCCCAGTGACGCTATTTTCAGTGGTCTTTAACGTAATGGAGAGCTCACTAGATGATTCTCGCCCGGCCAAAATTTGCAACTCATCACCAAGGAAAAACGTGTTTTTATGCTTCGCGAATCTGCTGATTGCTCGTGTTATTTGGAGAGAGGCTGCAGATGAAAGATTGGCCATAGACGTGGCTATTTACAAGGTTGATCATTTCACCTTGCTACTGAAACTGAATAATTATGGCTTTGGTGGGCGCTTACGCAAAACAGTGCACGTGGGTTCAACTTCAAAGTGAATGGACAGTCTTCAGAGTGTTTCCCATCCAACGGCGGAGTTCCGCAGGTATCAATCCTAGCACCACCGCTATTCATTTGTTTCGTTCTTGAACTATTCAGTACAATCAAATCACCGACGCTGCTCTCGGCGGATGATACAAAGTCGTCACAAGTTCCAGGGTACTCGGAAGATTTGGTAACGTTACGGAACGATTTGAACTGTTTAAGTCAGTGGTCCACAGATGCAGAATCACGCAAGTTCGCCAGCCAAATTGTGTTGGCTACTAACTTGGCGATAGAAAGTTGCTCGTGTCAGCGGGTGAACTATAGCTAGAGACCATAGTGGCAGACTGTTTAAGTCTGTCCACATATTGTGTTGCCGTGGCTAAAAAGGCACAAACAACCCAGAACGTCTAAGTAAATATTTATAGGACCTACCACCCTGAAGTGTTTCCCACCAAGTTCGCTCCTATAATCTGCCCACACTTAGAACCGGACACACAAACACTTCGTTCTCATCTTAAAAATGATAAGGTACATGTTTAAAGTGCTAAGAGACGGGCTGCCAAAAGAACTATGGGGCTCATGATAATTTCTCTCTGAAAAGATTGAAGAATATTGGGTCAATACTCAGTAAATTACGGACACGTCAGCGTAGACAGAATTCTTACAGTTAAACTACTCCACACCTCAGGTTATCCTCCGACACATATTCTCTCACTAAACAAGGATGAACGCTTGGGCAGAGTAATGGAACAGGCAGATTATTCTGCACATAAAACCGCTTCACAGTTGGAATATGTTCACGTTGGAATGCATTGCTCAGCTCTGTGATTACGACTGAATCAGTTGAGAGTTTTAAAATATTACTCGGTCGGCAAGTATATGAGAAACAATTGGCACTGCAAGCTTCCCAATCGTTATGGTGGCTCAGTCTCAAAGGTCATAAACTGCGCATGTTTGACCGAATGTTGTTTCAATGTTCGTTGCTGAAATGATTACAGCCAGCAGCTTCATTGAGTACAACCTTTATTTAGTTCCATTCATTTTTTCTGTACACACCTAAACCGTTCATAACCGCTTTTTACCGATCAGCACACAGACAGGAACGCAAAAGCGTGCATCTATCTCCCTTATTTAAAGACCTATGAACCTATGAAAGTTTTCGGTATAATCGAAGGACAGATGTATGACAGAATTTCATAAATACAATATTAATATTAATACAATATTAATATTGCTGATGAGAAACATTTTTGTTTATTTCACAGCATACTGAATTCTTCATATCCCAGTTTAAATGTCATCTGTGAAACAAAATCCAATGATAGCGTGGTATATATGGGTATCTTACTCACGAGATGTCAACTTAACCCCAAAACCAGTTAGAGTAACTTCCTGTCCATTGTTTGCACACAACGTCTAATCAAACTGGTTTTCAGCAAACCTGAACAAACATGTACAGATAACAGGTTAGCATAGCAGGAAAGGTTTTTATTACTGATAAGACTTTTTAACCGAAGCTGGGAAATCTCAGAAGGTACTTTTACAGCAAGCCGAAACCAGAAGGACATTCAGTGGATAGATCACCACAGAAAACGATTTTCTGTAATGACCAGTTATTGGGGATGATCTGACAACTGTGCATTACATGCACATACTTCGCTTCCCAGTTATATTAGTTGTTTTCAACCGGGGAACGCAGGTTAAGTTCACCCAACGATTCTGACCCACGCGTTATCAATCAGACTATATGAAGTTATATTGACATTTTAAGTGGCAGAATGAATAGGTGATTGCGCGAGCGAATGGTCGAACATCCCGGATGCAGACAATGACGTAAACAAACAAACAAGCCGACAGCTAAACGAGAAACCCAGCGTCGTCGATTACCAAAAACTTTCTTGCAACAGATTATACCGCTTACACAATAAATTCCTTTAGCGTGTTGTCACATTGCGTTAACATAGGTTGATCAAACAAGAAAAACCCGTGCTATGTACACCAACGGTTTACCCTTTTGGCTTACTCTCCCTTTTGTTGCTGTTTAGTCATTGGTGTCAAGCGCACTTTTGTACGAAACAGTATTTATTATATTTTGTTATCCCGAAACGCGTAACAAACAAGCGCGTTCCCGATTTTTCATCATAAGGATAGGTATAACACATTTGTTTTAGATGGGACTGGTAGGCAACATATCACTGGAGTGAAATGTATCAATCATTAGTGCCTATCAGGTGTGACTCATGAGACTTAGTTGTTTGACATCAATCACGTGGTTTCGGAAAAAACATCACATGTACGCATGTACTGATGTGATGCCACTTCTGCAAACTTCTTGTAATTCAAGTTGCCAGTGATATAAAACTAAACCTCATGAGTAAATTAGATAGACATTAATGGACGACATTTCTAGCTCCCGTGTTATGTTGTCTACTACTCACATCGAACCCATATAAATGAGTTGTATTCATTATGATGATGAAACTTCGGAGACACGTTTGTTTGCTACGCCTTTCCTCTCATCACCTTTTCATCAACCTGATCATTAAACCTACTCAAGGTATTCTTTCATTCGCTGAGCCACGAGCGAAGTGTTCCTCTTCATCAGGAATAAACAGATGAGGAGTTAGATTTGTCAACAAATACGCAAAAACTTAACCACAAACACCTAAGTTGAGAATCATTGACACTAACTTTCTGCTCTCGCATTCAGATAAACTTTTCAACCGGTGTCAGTGGAAGCACAGCACTGGACCCTAATATCGTCATTGTAAACGCTCATCAGAATTTGACATTGTTACAACCGGGAATCGAATTATATGCTGATTCTACGTATAATCTAAATACCGAAAATATATTTTAATCCGACAGAAAACGTGTGTTTGCCTAACACAAATTAGATAAAACGAAACACCTGTCAAGTACGCCGTACTTTCATTCACACGGCTTACCGCAATTAGTTAGCATCTTTATAAATAACATCAAGCAATCCGAACAGGTCATTCAAGTAACCGTTTAGGCATGCAGCAATCTAACGCTGATTGTTCATTTTGTGGCACTGAACTGAGATTAATTAATGAACAGGGTGAAACATTAGAAGGAGTTTCACTAGCAACTTGGAATATTATGAATAAACAATCAGACAGAGTGTATCCACTCGATCACACTGTACCGGTTTAATTTTGACTCAACAAACACAACCATGTTTTGTAAGCCAATAACCAAGTCAAAAAGGTACGTAGGCTTCCCCATCCTTAAACACAAAAGTGAACTCTAAGACCGTTAGAAAAGTAAACGGAGTAAACATCGCTAGTCAAGTTTACTCGTTGCCTAACGCAACGTTCAAACATCAGTTTCTGAATATATTAATTAAGGCAGGTTTTCTCCTTCAGAATAGGATGGTCGTGACAAAGGGGGCCTCATTCCGCAACTTGCATTCGGCTTCATCATTGTCAATCGTGAGCTTGATGCTTGGCTTCTGTTACACATGTTTTCTTTCTTACAGTAAAGGAACTTCTTCTTCTGAAACACTGCTTCCTATACTCTGTACAGTGTTCAAAAACGGCGAAGGACATAAATCCAGCACCGTAAGATGTCATTCGTTAAATAATTACAACTAAGCCCAAATCCAATAGTTCCGAATAACAGAAATTCTATAAATGGAAAACTGGACACGGAAAAACCAGTGACCATATGGTTTACTCTGCTTTGTGCAACCAATCAAGCTGAACCATAGCAATAAACAAACGTTTTGTTCACAAGTTCACCTATCAGTTGGATGAACACAAGGTACGCCAACTTTGATAACAACCAAAAGCGACGTTGACGTTTAATGAATTTCGCTGATTAGGCGGTTTCTTTAGTTGGCTGAGGGAATGTCTAGTCTACTGATCACAAGGTCGTGGATTTAAGCTACTGCTGCTGATCCCACTACGGAGACCTAAAAGCAACCGCTCCACTTGTGATGCATCGCATAGCACCAAACACTTTGAGGTAAAAAAAGCTGGAAAATTAACTATCATCCATACCATTTGCCACTGGGTATTTCGCATATCGTACTGATGCAGCCATTACGACACCATAGGTACTGGGGTCACAACCAATAGCCAAGCAAATAAGGCCTCATATAGATCGATATCGACTTGTGACACCAGCTTTACCATGCAACTCCACTGTTGTTGATTTGGAACACACCTTTACTCCCTCTGTGTAAACAAACAGCGAAGTTGAAAGCTGACGACATGCGCACCACTTGTTTATCGATGGTGTCTGTGGAAAGTGCGGAAAACTTGTAAAATATTTGTTTGCCTTTAGGCACTACCGGGCAGAAAATGGGCGTGGGCAACCAGCATCGAATGGGACGTAAAGAGGTTGTAGTCTTCATCACAATTCCGCGCACTTTTGTAGTGAGGACCAGCGATCGCATCGTACTACTCATTCTACTATTCAGAAATCAGGCAGGGACATGCATCTGAGTATTGAGGTAAACGAGAGAAAATACAGGAAGAAACATTGGAGTGCATTCTGACATGAAATAGTGTTTCCATACAGAACTTTGGCATTGGCAACCGTAACGTCTCCGGACCAGTGTTATGAGCAAATGAATGTTTTTGTTTTTGGTGGTGTTGAAGTACCTATCCAATGTGTTGATATGCCGAATAAACAACCTCTACGCTATCCGCGTTCTTAGCTCGCAACACTCTTACATGGACACTGGCTCAACACCAACTCATCGAGAGTTAATGAAACAAATCACTATCGACACCACCGCTTACTTATCCGAGCGGATCGCTTGCATGACTGTTAGTGAATGCTATCCAGTTAACTAGTTCACACACCACAGGATTCAGCACGGTCCCAGCGAACTTGGCGTGCTGACCATCAAACAAGCAATATTTGACTATATATTGGAATATGAAAGACAAGGTGAAGGGTCAAAATTTCTTGACAGGATGACGGAAAATAACATGTGTAGAAACTGGATGGTGACTAATTCAATAATGGCATGGATGTTCTCATGGTGCAATATGGTGACGAATCAGTCTATGTAGGAAATGACTGAGTTGATGCAGTTGCATCATGACGTTAACAATCTGAGATTCAAGGACTTACTGTAAGAACATTTACAATCAATTTCCTCCAGAACGATGGGATAGTTCAAGAAGTAAGTGTTGCGGACGGCCGATGCAACCATTATACAATGAAAACTCAGCCTATAAAGAAACCAGTTCATACCGAGTGCTACGTGTATCTTGTGTCTAACAGCGTAGGATATCGGGAGTATGGAATCCATGAAGGTGAAGTAGTGACCATAAGATCAGTTCTTGTGAATGTAGATTAATCTGAGAGTTGTAGTAAGTAAGGGCACACTTGGTGAAGAGTATCGAGAAACAAATGTACGTACACGGAAGTGCAGTGAGAACAGAACGAGAGTCGTGTCTTACATCATGTCGGGCTGGGACCGAGTAATTGATTCTAACCGACCCTGGTCCGTTGTTTTCTCCACAAATGGAGGTTGACAGTTGGAAGCCAACCTGACCAGATACAGTCCACGAGCGTAGATGACAATCATGAAACTACAAATATTTCCATGTGTTTGACGGTCAGCTTCCGGACATTCAAAGTTGAAGACCAACTGGGTCGAGCTATTGAGTGGGAATGTGATAGAAGCGGTAGGACAGAATAACAGATGATACCATGGTAAACAAACGATTCCCTCACAGAATTGCAAACATAAGAGGCAACGTTAAGTCTGAACCATAGAGAGTAAACAGAACGAGTGGGGAAGGAAGTGGTGTGACTGAATCACTAAATCTGAAATTGAGTCATGTTCGAGTAAAACTGATCCCCATTTGTTCACCAATGCAAAAGACCGCACAAACACTAAAAATGAGTTTTAATAGGGTTAACAAAAAACTTTCTTTGCATTTAAAGATAATGCTTTGAGAATTATGATCGAGAGTTTAGCACTATTTCAGAATATGTAATCTAGATACACGCGATGTATGCGCATATGCCCAACTTCAAAAACTGGAGTACGATTGGCATTTAAACTATGTTACGTAACATGTACTCATACCCAGTTTGCAACACTGCTTATCAGCACAAGCAACTTGACCTTAAAAGCTGCTTATTGCTAAAAGCGGATATCAAGATATGCAAAAGTACACCATCTCAAATGTGTACAATGTCTTGCACTGTTGATATGCCGCAGCATCCGCCGCCAGTTATTTACAGCTGGTTTACTTCTTAAAACATCCCAAGCGATACACAATTTCAGTTTCGACTGTTGGTCTATGTTTCCAGCTTTCCGGGAGCAGAAGGTTGTTACTGATTTAAAAACGTGTGTCATCTCATACCCCCATTAGTACCCCCACGGTGAACTTTACTGCACCAGTTATGTTCACTTAAACCTTGCGATGTTTCCCAATGAAAATGAACCAAGCGTATGATGACAGGAGCTGTGAATCAAGTACCATAAAAACGATGAGGGGTAGGCGATTTGAACTTACATAAGTTGAATATCACTCACAAATGACTGAAGCTTTTGACTTCTCATTGTCCTTCCAGTCAGTTGTTCAAGAAAAGAAGCACAATACTCAAGTTATGCATTAGTTTGAGTTCGTCAAAAGCAAGATTTTTACTGACTAAGATTCCATACTACTTATCAGTAATCGGAATACCCCTCAACAAGTCAGTGATTTCTGAGGTTTCACCTTCGAGAGAAATCTTAATAATTAGGTCGACGATGGAGATTAACAACATAGTCACTCTCTCTTCTCAAAGCAGTCAGGTAAATTGAGCACTACTTACACGTGAACATGGCAAAGCGTTAGCATGTGATAATTCATTCAAGCTTAACGCAAATTCAACCGTACGGTAATCTGAACAACTGTCTCAATAAAACATGGTCGGAATCCAAATCCCGGTCGTGATATGTGTAACTGACGAGTCAAACCAAGAATGAAACTCAAACATGATGCTTCTTTTTGAAAGAGGTTAGCTGAAAAGCTAACAGGAATTCATGGTGAACTAGTGAAAAGTTGTCAAAAGTGTACCGTTTTTTCAGCATGCAGGCCACCGCAAAATAAATAACACAGTTAGTTAGTTAGACATTGTATATTCCATTCTTGTAGTAAGATGTTCCTTGGCTCCGACATAAAGTCGTATTTCTCAGCATCCTTTCATTCTGTTGAGCAAGTTTGCTTCGGAGATTCTTGGTCGAGTTTAGACGGGGAATATAGGTCAGTCACTCTACTACGTATGTACTCACTTTTGTAAGAAACGTAGGTAGTAATAGAACATTACTTTTCTGAAAGATAACAACATCCTCCCTATGCAGCGTGAAAAACGTCAATAAATTACCCATCAAAATACTTCAACCCGACTGTCCTATGTACTCGTATGAAAGAAAACCACTTGATCATATCAAACACATACAAACAACGCTGCACTTAGTTCGCGACCTACTTGCAAAGTCTATTCCGCGGATCACACGTTTGCATGGCGTGGGTGTACGTGAGCCTAACGATCATAAACATTACCTAATCGGAAAACAACTGGACCAACCGACCAAGACAGGGGCAACAGGTAACATCCATCAAAACTTTAATCAACCGGTTTCGGAACGGGGTTTCAACTTCATAGCATTCCCTCATCAGTAGACTGATTCGGCCCATACTTTGCTACCTTTGTAATTTAGTTAATGTTCTGTGACTCACCTAGATGTGTCTCATCCGGTAGGCTCACCAATCATGGGTAAATGTGATCTGAGTGTCCACGTACAACAGATAAATAGAACTATAGAAATTATTATGGCTTGCAGATGAATTGATGATTGTCACAGACTGACAAGACGTTCCATGTGGTAAACCCATGCTCAACAGATAATTTTCAGAAAGTCCTTTCTCGTGTTTGTTCTCTGAAACCACGACTCTCTGCTACTGCGTTTATGTGAGCTTAGGGACTAGCTGTGTCAGAATTTAACTGTAATCCAAGTGAGCTTCAAGTAGTAAACGGAAAGAAATTGATTTGCTTTTGTTTGCATAACAGCGACCTTTTTCAAGCAATACCGTTTTAACGGTTTGTGTCGCGCGTTCAGACAGGACTTTGGGAACTGGATGTTACGGGGCCAACTTGACATGAGGTATTCAGCGACAGCTGCGGTCAGTTGTGGGTGAACTAATGTGTAGTATGCACCGCGAAGTCAGTGTGAATGCTTAGGCAATGGCCCTCAGACGGTAGTCAACCAGGTGGTGTCATAGATCGACAGTGTTCCAATGATACATAGTAGCATCTAATCCAGTGTCTAGCTGGACTGTCCTACGACCGTGTCAAACATTCAAAACGAACAGTGGCAAACCAGGGCTGCTTTGGTTGGCTGGCGCAGAAAATGTAACCATCTGGTGGCTCCACTTTTTTGCATGGCAAGTTACTATCCGCTGTCTCACAATCTGATTGGCTTATATTATCATATAATTATATTACCACGTGAATAGGAAATTTTGTGATAACATACTACTCACCCTTTGCCAAATTATTACATTTTTTTTGTTTAACTACTTATGCACCTAGTTTGAAAGACAAACTGATAATCACTCGTCAAAACTGAGATGCTGAGCATGGGTCTATGGGAAGGAGTATGATGAAACATTTATAACCGCATGCTAAAGGTAACAAATGTCACTATTCCATTTTACCGTCCGTTTATACAGCTATTTTACTTGGTTCACAAACTCCTCAATCTTTCAGTTTTCGCCGAGAAACATCACTTCAATCCTGGCCGTTGTTGTATTAACACCTGTCCTATAGGCTTGCTTATCTATACTCTCAGTGTCAGTAGCATCACGGTATTTAAGATGCAGAGCTTCCTGCTCACGTTGCGCATGCAAGTAGATTCCACTCAGGCGCAAATGCTGAGGGCCCACAAACCTAGTCAACCCATAGATATGTGACAGCTGATGGCCCACTCTGTTTCCACACGACGTACATGAAACACATAAAAATTGATTGCAAACTCTACCTACGTCACTAAGATAGTTCGCAAGACGTGCGCTATCTGATTATTTGTTCACGGATCACGTTACTCACACTCCTCTGATCGCATCGCTTATCGACGACCGGCCATTCTCCTCTCAGGCTAACCTAATAGTCGGTGTTGCCCACAGCAAGGTCTGCCGTCTACGCCTTATTATTACGTTTGACTTGGTAAGGAGCTAAAATGAACACAAGTCAAGTTGGCAGACTGACTGGCGTTGGCCGAAATGATGAGACAAAGGCGACTTAGCCCGAGTGTCCATACTGTTCCTGAACAGTAAGCTTTCAATGTTTCTGTTACTTGTTTGTATAATTTGTATGGAACGTACACTTTGAAACGAACACTTGAGTCACACCAGCATGCAAGAGTTTAACAACCTAACCCTAGAACGAACAGATGTCGTCAACGCCTCTGAAACGTACCGCATACCTGCATCAGCCCAGTGATGCAGTGATTGTGCATGCCATTTCATGATATACCAGATATTGCGACAGCCCAGGTGAATCGATAAAACAGAAATGTTTACCCATAATCAGGCGCGTTTCGCATCATGATAGATTTCTGACTGGAACCCGGAAGTGCTGCGCCGTGGCGAACCGAAGTCCTGTAGACAACAAGATATCAAGCGAGTTGTCGCAAATGTAATTGACTAAAATTGTCGATACCGATTAACAGCCCTACAATGTAGGTGAGACGAAAAATATTTCATCTGTGTACACCACTGTTACAAATTAAAACAATTCAGTGGGCCGTCTCTGACCATGTCACACCTAACAACGGCTCGTGTTGAACCCTCTAATCAGCCTTAGCAACCGATCACTAATGTCAGCCTCTTTTTATTGGCTTGTACTTTGACGAAACCGGTTACACGTGACCGGCCAATTCTTTGCGATGCAAGCTTGGATAAGCGTGGATTGAAGTACAGTTTTGTTTGTGTACCCTGAAAAAGTATATTCACTGGTGCGTAAGACCTAATAGCGTATCACATGAAGTAAGGTGTACATGCTGAATATTATAGGACAGATCTATTGCATTTTCATCGCACAAAAACAACAGGCTTGACCAAACGGAGTGTTAGTAGGTATTCTGAACAAAAGCGTTCAGGCGAACTCATCAAACATCCGTACTTTGCAAACTTACATAAAAACAATAGATATCTGATGAAAGTAAGCAATGAATTAATATACTGGTCAGAGTGCAACAAGTTACTAAAACAATAGCTATCGAAAAATAAACAGAAAGATATCAGCATAAGAAGAGATGAGATGAGAAGAATTTGGACAACAATGACGGTGACGTCGCGTGCACACTCTGTGTTGTCTGTACACAAATGGCACACATTCACGCGCAGTTTCGTTTAGATAAAATGATACCGTCAACAGGGGTGGGGATGAAACACATACATAGAAGATAATATGGAAAATCTATCAGGATCGTCGTTCTGGACACCGTGTGTGAGTAATCTGCGGTCGAGGGCTGGCAGAGTGTGTTGGTTCACAGGGAGTAATCACAATGCTAGGATGTCGGTGTTCCTGATCGCGCGGATGTAGTTCAAAGGCCTCACCTAAAAAACCGTCAAACACATTATGTAACACATTTAAGGAATTAGTGATAAAGTGAACAGAAACGGAGAACACAGCGACTTTCGGAGAAAGTATTTACATTTTCACGTATTCAAATTGCATCCGCCTACCATTTTCTGGTGTAGAGTTAACCAACTGAGAGATTGAACAATGCGCGCATATTTTGATCACGTGCAGAACTATTTGTCACTAGTTTATTCCATCCACTTGTTGGTCAGTTTTGGCTTGGTTTACTCATTGATATTTGATTAGGCAATCTTGTGCCCGACGCGCTCCTAGAGGTTAACAATGTTTTCTCACAAGAGAGATTCCAGTGAGTGCTTTACAACAGATGGACCCTTTGATTAACTGTGTGCGAGAAAATAATAGAACAGACAAAACTAACGCTAGCGGTGAACAACAAAGAAGACAATCATGTAAGCAGATTGTCTGCACTAATTGTAGTAGGAATGGAATTAAAAAGGTCATAGTAGGACGGACCTGTTTCTAACCAATGAATTGAGAACACATTGTGATCCCCCAGGTTTCAGCCACCTGTGGTAGTCCTCATCATAAGGGTTGCAAACAAAATCGTGTTTACATAGGGAAGGTGGTTGCAAGGGCTACGTCAAACGATCAGCCGAACAAGACGGCCAGGTTTCTCCGGGTTGTGGAAAAGAAAATTTGATGGTCTGCCTGATTTAGTTTTAGCATAAGATTAAACGGTTGTCACAACTATAGAATCTATCAAAAATGCACGAAAAAATATCTGCAAGACACATTTTCGATTACACCATCATAAAGCCCAAGTTGGTCATGTTCGTCAGCTGTACAATCAAGACGTTGCAAAACAAATCAGGCCACGATTTCGTGTAGATCAAGTTTGCAACCGCAACCGCGTCGAAGAATCAAATTCACGAACGACAACACCTCTCAAAGGTTAGTTGTAAGCTGACGTCGTTCTCATAACAAATAGCAAAGCTTGTGTATTTACAGTATTCCGATCAGCAGACACTTGCTGCGATTCACTAAAACTCAGAAGACGGGAAGAAAATCGACTGTGCATATTGTTCGCCGTTTAACAAAAAGTCAAAAAGAACCAAAACACTGCTAAACACATTGCAGGTAGACAAATGGACCTTACCCGGGGGTAGCATACAGATTATATTTTCGTGCACCGTCTGCTGCCACGATATATCGCCATTTGTGATAGACCACAGCTAACCGTTCACTGGTATACACCCTGGTAGCATCACTGCCTGACGTTAAACCATGAGCACTGGCACGTTTCACTACATCAACTGAGTGGGCTGAAAGTTTTATTGGACGGTTAAAACGACGTATCGTGTCAGGTGGCAACAAAAATTGTATATTTGTATGTTTCGAGTGAGCACAGCGAGGTATTTGGTTAGCAACTTTTTTATATATCTCACAAACGACGGTATGAAGATGGTTGTAAGTGGATACGCGAGACTTAAGGAAGGGAGCGGAAAAACCATCGCTATAGTCAGAGTGAATCCATACCTTCACCGCTGCCTCGATGTAAAGCTTTTCGAAAGTGTATCTTAACAACAGCCAGGAGAATTCAGGGTGTCCTGCAGAGCACACATACCGTGCACTGATGTCAGCGGGGGGGAAAACAGAAAACAACTGTCACCATCGGTTGAGACGCTGGAACACGGTGAGTAGTGAAGCCCATAAAAACGCGTCACACAATCTTTTGCTTCATTCAGCTCGTAACTATAAGAAACAGGAAGGCTTTAATTGAAAACTGCGCTTTTTATGTAGAAAAGTCAACTGGAGGAGTGACGATTTTTATCACACAATACAAGACACACTATGAGTAGACTACAAGATCCACAGCAGAATGGGCGCTTGTGTGGTATACAGGCTCAGTAAAACTTCATTCAAGGAAAGAAAGCATACAGAGTATTGATGAACAGTACAATCAATCCGCACATCACGTTTGTGTCTAATAAGATAGGTTTCATTCTTTATGACACGTTGAAGTATCACTTTCGTGCCACGTTCATTCAGGATGTAGACCCAAACAAAGCGCACTCTGATTGTCAACAGTTCATTATAACCGCCCGCATATTACTCAGTAAGGCTGAAAACCTCACACCCCTCTTTGAAAGCTTGACAAAACATTAACTACACTTACTGGGAGCAGCAGTGACATTTGTGTCCCTTATTGCACCCAGGGCTGGGTTAGATACTCATTGTCAGGAGGGACAAACTGTGAGTCATTTGTACTTGGAGAAGCTACATAGAGAACCCCACTATTCCATCATCTTACCGGTCAGACCGTCGAAGCAGAGGTTTCGAGTGAGGTCCCACAAGCCTGATTCCTCCCGCAGTATAAACAACTGCGAAGTACTCATGGTGTAGGTCGCAGGAAACTTCCAAACTAGACAAGTTGCTCCCACCAACCTTGCTCAGCTTTGTCAGCAAAGTTTTCACAGCCCTTGACCTCGTCATCGCCTGCCCGCCTTTCGGTGTTTTATAACCATTAGAAGCTGCACACATGCTTTTAAAACTACGAAACATGTAGTATGAGCACGACACGTGAATGGTATACACAAACGTAAATGACCAAAAACCAACGAATCATTTCCATCATAATCAATTAGTCATCCTTACCAGGAGCTAGGGCGGCCAATGCTTCCAGCAGTTCGTAGTTAATAATAGGTTCAGATTCCGGCTTCGGCTCCCAGCCTACAGGAGGAGATGCCGGAGGTGATAACAGGTATAGGCGAGAAGGTTTCGGTGGGGCTAAGTGTTTCATTTTCGGACGCGACTTCCTCTTGGTATGTTTCGGACACATAGCATCAACTGGGTGGGGGCGTGTAATTGATGCTGAATTCCCGTCATCCCCGGATGCCTCACTCGTATTCTCACATTCAGGGGTTTCCATTCGACATTCAAGTGGTCGATTCTGCTGACTGCCCACACTGTTGTCGTTACTGAAAACTGTCACTGGGGGTGGTGATGTCCGGTAATTGGTAAGTGAGGGATCCGAAGCTCTCTCAGCCATCTTTTCCAAACTGGTAACACGTTCATCACTGCTCAAATAACAAGTACATTCTTCGTCCATATAGTCCTCATTGGCCGAACTTTCCGAGTCTTCGTTGTCGTCAACATCTACGTGATCGATGAAGCAGCTGATTCCCGGGTCTGCTGTGGATGATTGTGAGGAATGTTCACTGAGTAAGGCAGTCGGCAGCTTCCAGCCTTGAGTTTGTAATCGAGCACACAGAGCAGCCTCTGGATTCGTCATGTACACCTGAGAACACATCGGTGTAGTTAAACGAGAGAGATGGAACCAAAATGAATGACACACAACCATTGGAAGTTATGATCGACGCGAGTAATACAACATGCCTTACAAAGAAACGGTAAATTCTGTTGCCCTCAGCATAGAAAAACCTTTGGGATGCTTTAAGTAGGATTATATTAGACGAAAACAAAAGTAAACCATATAGCCCAAATTTAGGCTTAGCATGTGCAGAATTGCCGCAACTCATATGTGGCACCAAAACACTAACCCCCCCCCCCGAATTTACACAGCTAACAATAAACACTGCGAGAGAATGTTAATGATCAATCGCTGAGACTTCTCCCAAAGTTGCATCAGATTGGTATGGTCAGTCCATCACGTATGTGCACAAGACGCATCCCACGAGTGACTGCATTCTGACATACTTATGCAATCCATGTTCAACAAGGTCAAAGCAGGTGTGCGGTTCGGTGCATTATTAATTTCGTACAGTAGCGAAGATGATCAAACCCGATCAACTTTTGCAGGCCGTTGGCAAGAAAAAGTGAAGGCTGAATGGAAGATTCAATAAATTTTGGCGAGAAAAATATGCACTCGTGGATGACATGTCTCAATAAGCATAACAGTGGTAGTGGTCGGTCTGAGTTAACCACTAGCAAAAAAGCTGCCCTCTGATTAGAGCGGAACTGGAGTTCTTCATCTCCAATCAAATGACGAAGTATGTGCACATGTTGTCAAGGCTTTATTCCTATATTTCAGCTCAGGTTAGGGTTTACGACGAATTGTCTGACAGTTTCAGCACCAGGAACGGCGTACGTCAAGCTTCTTCCCTTTTACCATTTTTGTTCAATTTAGTCATAAACGAAGTAATGGTGGATTATCTCCGACACACCAGATGCCGGCATGGACCTCCTATCTGGTGAAAAACTGACTGATCTTGATTATGCTGACGACAGGGTGTTGCTGTTCGACAACTTTCAGGCGACACAAACTGCTAAACACAATTTCGCGTTCTGCTAAATACTTTGGAATGCGCTTTGCAGCCTCTAAATGCTAAGCGCTTCTGCAAGACTGCTGTGATTACGTAGGTTTAATGTTAGATAATGAAGTCATAGAGGTTGTTGGCCGGTTTGTGTAACTGGGAAGCTGCATCAGTGGCGGTGGTGGTGTAGGAAATAAAACAGAAGTGCATATCTTTACGGTTAGGGCAGTGTTCACTAATCTGAGACACTTATAGCGACAGACAGGTATCTCTCTGATGCATAAAGCTCGCGTATACAGTGAGGGATGTATTGCTTTGTGGTAGCAAAATCTAGCCACTCAGGGTACAGGACGTGACCTGTCTTCAGGTATCCGACCACCGATGTCTGCGTGTAATTGCTCGTGTCAGGTGGCACCAGCGAGTGACCAACGAGGAGGTGAGTAGGCGGGTGTATGGCAAAGATTGTCAAACGAGTTCTTCTGTTTAATCCTTACAGTTTCACAGACTTAGATGGTTAGGTAATATACTAAGGATATCAACTAGTCGTTTGCCACAGTGAGCAGTCTTTGCCGACGCTGCGGTCGACTGGCGAAAGGCGAACAGATGATGGTCTGGCGTAGACAAATGAAATCGCTCATTGTAGATCAGGTTCGTCTCTCGAGATGGAGCTCTCGTGACTCACAGAGTCGATGGCTGGTGACATTAAGTGAGATGGTGGTTAACCGAGCTCAGTGATGTGAATGTTATTGTTATTTGTCCGATTTGTCTGTGAAGTGAGTGCATTTAATGACGCAGGGCAATGAAAGCCATAAGCAAGCTATCTTGCTGATGACGCCTTACTTTCACTTACAGTTCGGTTGTTTGTTTGCAAGGTGTGGGCGCCCTGATGTTGTATTTTTGAATATGGACGTAGCCAATTTTAGTAGTTAGGTAACTTCTCATCCCCACCTTTTTTCTATCTTCTTGTGTGGCAGTTAAGTATCAGTGTGAACTACTGACGTACTGCTATCTATGATAATGATGATGATGAATTAAAATCTGAATGAATGTAGTGATTTTTGACATCCTTTAGCAGTGTGATGACGCTTAACTAGAACGATGGTTTTACCTCGGCCCCCTGTAAATGTAGTCCGTCTGAATGGAAGATACAGGAATGTAACCGTGGATTGGTCTACGAGATAATGTGTGTGCTGCAGTATTATATGGAACCGAAGCTTTGGGTCGACGGATCGAAATTCAATTGTGACACTATGCCGGAAGATTAAGTGTGTGTAACAGAAGTGATAAATGTCCCACACACATCATCAGATAGCGCGACCGCAATCCAACAATCTGATCTTCTATGCGTGCATAACAAACTGATCATACCAGTTTGATTAAACTTCGAGGACAATCTGGGCTAACGATCGCTTACATAATTTTTCTATGTGTTCCCGTTAGAGTAAGGGATTTTTTCGTCCTACGTGTAGTCAAACTGATCAGAATACAATAACAGATATTATTTGGAAATCCCGCCTCAAGTGTTCTGATTTTGTACTAACAGAAGAGATCAAAGTTAACCATCCGACAGAACACAACACTGTGTAAGTAGTTTGCTCTCAATGATAATCAGCGAAATAGTGCATAGGCATTTCGATCCAGCCAAGTCCAACCAGCGCTACGCGCATTTCTTCTCATGAAGCTGTTTGCAAAACTTTACCTAAACCCTTCTGGGTTTGCGTGCATGAATGACTGGTGAATTTTGGTCCATAAAAGAAGGAAAAGTGACTTCGAAAACTTACTGCGACCGCAGTGACCGTGACACCAGGGACACGTGGACGACCACTGTGATAAACGCGCAGGTCGTTGGTTTAGGCCCATGGAGAGTGTAATGTGGATGAGGTCCACCAACGTCAAAACATTGTGTTATTTTGTTGATTGTCACTGAGACAAACTGTTTGGAAAACCTCTTCCAAACACTTGTGAGGCAGACGAAAGTGAATCACACTTTTCTAAGAAAAATGTCATTGACTAATAAAAACTCTGTGAAAGCTGCGCTATATCGATTATTAGTTTACACGAGTTACGAAGGTAAGAGCCATACAATAAAATGGTGGTTTTTCTGCGGCTACGATGTAGATATACCATTCCATTGCGGTGGGAACACGTTCTAATGTACTGACAGGCCGCGATACAGCGTGACAAGAAATTACATCAGTGGGACTCCGATGGGCTTCGAACTTAACCATCCTTAAAGCGACAAATGCCATGCGTCATACCAGAAAACAGAAAAGCCAGAAACATCCAAAAGACCCAAATCTACAGACTAAAACGAATGAACCGACTAGAATGCTGCAAAGCACTGACCAAACTTGAACCATTAACGCCTCAGAAACAAGTTTAACTGTGTTAGTACATTGGAGGACGTTCCGTGGTACCCAGAGCCCTGTAGAACAATGAGCTAGCGAATGAATGGGCTAGCGAATCAAAATCTGAATTGATGCAAGCATTAAGGCAAAGGGTTCTGTTGTAAACGTAGGAGTAGGGCTCGACCGTATATACTAGGTACTTATCTCAAATGGATATCATACGTTTTATCCATGAATACTTCACTCCTCTTAAGGTCTAATCAGTGATTGCAACGATCTCACAGCCTGGCACATATAGTTGTATCCCATCTTACAGAGCATTTCTGATGGGACGATCGCTTAAGGCAGAACTGAACTGTGGGTATACATCAGCTACCCTCATTATCACCACGGAGAAATGAACAAGTTCTAGCTAGAAAGTACAGTGAAAGGAAAGCATGAAACGCGAGTACGGAAACGTTAGGTTAGATTAGAACAATCAAATCAAAGACGCTACTTCCTAACTTATAGCTTCTAACGCCCAAAGTCATTAGTTGTACTTACTTCACACAAGACTCAGTCAAACGATAGCAACGTTCACGCTACTCAGCTCGATTACTCACTATCTCTGTTAACGCCTGTAACTGTCAACTCTGAGTCACGAAAACCTCGGTTCGGGAGACGGATACGATCTACAGTTAACCCTTTGGTGAACTGTTCCAGTTATCTACAGCACGGCATTAACTGTTCACCTTGAACCTTAAATCAGTCGGTTGCAGCATCATTCTTTCATTCACAAAGAGCATTGGTTTGACCACAAATATTGTTGTTCGGGCCGCCGTTTACCACAACAGTGATGTGGAGTATTTTTCATGACGGACCGTCATGAAAATGAAACAAAAATTGATAGGACGAAGCTAAACGGAATTACTAGGAACGTGACAGATATAGAGGCGTCAATGATTGTGGCAGACCGTCATCTCAGATGATGTTTCTAGCCAGCGAGCTGAGCAACCACGAGATTACCATTCAGGCACATGACACCTAACTTACTCATCCAACGGAATAATCGAGGCATTTCGTGATCTAGCTGTCACTTGATCATACCGTGAGTCTAACCATCTGCTGAACGTCACAGTAAATGATTTCCAATGCGGAAAATACTCAGCTGCTATGGGGAGTACGTAAACAAACCTGCACAGACTGTGCCAGTCGAATGATTATGTATCCCGAGTTAACCAAAATGTACACAGGGGTGCAGACACGATCATCGTTGGTCGACGTGGGTTAACTGATGACAAAAACCACGGACAAATACAGCAAGACTAACACCTTCGTCAGGAACAGGCCACGTTTCCGAACGACAGAACGAAACAGACCATCATCGTCCTCATTATCAAAGAAAGAAGTACACCAGAGGTTCGCGCTGAGATATCTTTCGGAAGTCTAGAAGCCGCGCATATAAGGTGGCTGTGAGGGTTACGGTATCTCATGGTTGCAGAACCTGATTGCTTGGAGTAGAAGACGTGAGCCGTCTTCAGGTACTCGTCCATCGATGTCTGCAATCGATCGCCCATATCGGGTGAGATCAACGGATAAGTAAAGAAGGAAATCACACGCAAGCGTTGCATACCCGGACATCGTTTCAACTCCATGAGTAGCACAGGCTGGCAAAGGCGACCCGTGCCGCCAGACACACTGGACTCCTCAATAGTGCCTTCTAGAACGTTATTCACAGCAAAATTGATCAGGGGATGAGGTCGGACACTTTTGGCAAACATTATCAAAAGTGATGAACACCCGGGACAAGTGTTTATAAGCTCACGCTCTCCCTGTAAAGTGAGTATAAGATGGGCTACCCGAGAACTCTTTCTGAAGAAGAAAGTCCCACAACAACGTTACGAACAAACTAGACGAAAGCAGTCTTTAGACACAAAAAGAACGCGACAGTCAGTCACCTACGGCAATGTCGATGCTCTAAGATCAGTCGCAAAATAAGTGTGATCAACGTTCCCGAGGCCGGGTCGGAATCATGCGAGTTCTTCACCTATCTATTATTTTCTACGTTTCGTGATCCGGAACGAAGTAAGACCAGTGGATACTTTGGATGCTGTGGTATCAGCCAAATACAGTGTGCTGCATCTACTGATTCGCATATGTTCACCAGTTGGAAAGAATCCGGTGCGAACCTGTTGAAATAACCATTTCAGAGTTCACCTGTATTCAAGGGACGCATAGTGGGGTACTATAGACTGGAACACCAGAGCATATCCAAAAATACATATCCCAGAATTCTGAAGGTGACAACCAAGAGCGCCATCACAAAACATTTGTCCGAATTCGGTGAAGTCGTATAAAGGCCTTCTATGACAGACTGCGAATAAACGCGCTTCAGCGTTTTCCAAAGCGTCAGTAATAAGGCTCAGAAAATATTTTCCAGCGGTTACAAGTAAATTGTGGTTAACCAATCGCGACGCAGATAAGCGAAACTTAGCAAGCTCAGAAGGAAAAGAAAGTTCATTAAGATCGTTTTCGCAGTAGTCTTCGACAAGATGGCCTGAGTGTACTTCTAATTAGAAATGGAAGTCTGACCCAATCAAAAGTATGTTTCACGTACCGAATTTGAATCACAGAACAACTGGTTCCAGGATTGCAGAACTTGTGTAACGAAACTACTATAGACAGAACGACAGAACGATTCGCGTCAACTCAATCCGTACACTACGAACCATTTGACACAAATCCGCCAGTTGTCGTGATTTTCCAGTTCGAGAAAAGCCTAGTGATACATCAGTCATGTAGAACGGACATTGTCTGAAAGGGGCAGGAATCGACGTTGACCAGATAATTGATGATAACTGAGCCCAGCATAGCCAAGAAGATCAGTATGCTACGAACAGATCAGGTAACACAATTTACAAAAAAGTACTAATGCCAGCATATATTTTCCTTATCATGTTATTCCAGTTCGTGATAATGAGATAGTAACAAGGTGAACAACCAGCAATGCCAACCATGTTATACTGGTGGGAATAAAAATGGGGAACTAAATCTCAGAATACAATCACGAAGTTGACCACGTCAATAGAAATTAGGTGGAATAGATATCCCACCAACTTGTATTCAGTGGGTGTCAAACCGATATCCAATGCCCACTGATTTGCATTGCTGGCAATACATGGAAAGAAAAAATGAGTTGTGCGAGGTAAACAAGGATAGAAACGTAGACAAATAAACTGTACACAAGTGCATACAGAGATTCGTAGCACGGGCGCCAGTGACTTCGTTTCTTCGCCAAATCAGAAAGGTCCCCAACCGAATATGTTCATTATCTTTTGAATCGCGGCCAGGAATCCCAAAACGCCCTACTGAAGCAATCTTCAGTCTTGGTGTCCTCATACCCTAAACACTGGTCACCAGACTGGCGTTTCCAGCCCAGTCCGTCACTAGCAACTATGGAGGGACGTAGCAAGCAATTATTTGGCATTCGTACGATGCAGCCAAGTCAAAAAATACTGTGAGACGAGGTAATTACGTTCAAGGGTCGACAAAGTCGGTCCGTCCGAGAGACACGTTGGCAAACTCTGTCAATGCTGGTGTGGTCTTCGCATTACACTCCGTCAATGCCTTGGGTACCGATAGTCAAAAACGCGTAGTGTGAACATCTTTGGCAGTCGCATAACAAGGCCGCCCTTAGAGTGACATTATACGCTCAACTTTTCATAAGGAGATCGGTAGCATGCCGATGTTATAGATGGCGTATGCTGGCAAACACCATCGAAGCCTTAGCTATACGACCCGCGCTTCTGTCGGACACCACCAGTACTGATGCAGTTCCAAAGGTACGTGAACCTATCGATTACCTCCAACAGCTCGCCACTAAAAGGGACGGAGTGCTGTTAATCTTGCGACAACACCTTGCACACAGAAGGTGCAAGATGAAATGAAGCCTTTAGTCTACCTAAGAAGTTCTGGGCTTCCTGTGAATTCTGACAGATTAACGCAAGGAATAAAGTGGTCAGCAGCTTCTAAAATAGTAAGAGTTGCTGAAATTTATCCTGGAAGGTGTCAAAATCTAGCTAGAAATAAAAACGTGGCCAATTACATTTCACTGCCTGGTTATCGGGTTAAATACCACTAGGCGCTCACTGTCACTTTATGCATTAGACCACGTGCAGGCTGCATTGTACTGCTGACATATCTAAGCCCACACGACGGGAACAGTCGAGATAACTGAGGTTCGGGTTCACAGTCATGTGACATTGTTATCGTTAAATATCACTACCATGAAACAGCCTAAAAGATAGCAAACGGCATACCAATGTGTAAAATTAGAAGGACGGGATATCGCTTGGTTTCTGTGAGGGCGACCACCCTGTTACCGTCCCAAGCTGCCTCTGTCGTGAGAAAGAAAAAAACTATCGACTCAGTCTTACTTAGCGGAAGTGTTCAAATCGGTTGAGACTTTTTATACCGCTATGCACATGTGCGATCCTAACTCTTTCTCATGAGGTGTTGGGAATGTGTGGACGTTACGTGCCCTATAAGTACTTTGAAATTGTCGCCCTAGCCGCACCCGTTTTATGACGGGACAAAACTCCTTATTTTGAACGCGTCTTTTGGCCTGTCTTGGGTGCAAATACGAGGACAGTCGCAGTACTATTCGGTACCGAGATTTCAGCGTAAATTATTACCGGGACGAGAATCCGATTTTATCGAGCGCACCATTACACTGAGATCGAACCAGCGTGTCGTTTAGGAGGGTTTACAACAGTTTCCTGTACATCTGCGGCATTATTTGGACAAACCGATTTATACTCGAGTAGAAGCCCAAAATAACATCAAGTGACTCACATTGCATCCCTGATGCTCTTCACTACCCAATTATTTTTGTTGTCAATGCATAAGGAGTAATCTACAGCTGCTTGTCTACGTGTCTTAGACTAAAATGATGTTCTTGGAAGCAATCGTAGAGAGATGCTACCTCAAAGTTACGACGCGGCCAGTCTTCAGGCTTCAAGCTCTTAGCTTTTACGCCATCACCCTACGAATAATAGTCAGTCTACTTATTTTAGCCGTCAAGTCTCACCACTACCCGCTATTGGCTCTGGTTTTCACAGAAGTGCAACCTTCCCTACGCCATCACTTTACACACTTTATAGCATGCATGCTCACATTTCTCCGATCAAATATGCACATGAGATAGAAGTAAGCACCAAACTTTCTTCTCGATTTTCTGCTCTTACAGGACAGATTGGGTAAACTGTTAGATTAGTAAGAGTCTCACAGACTGTCCACCAAAACATCCGGACACATTTTTACCCAAGAGAAGTAATAAATATAAAGAAATTTTTAACTGCTGCCCAACGCTGAAATAAAGATAACGAGTCGTTGACCCAACTGCCTCCAACTAAATAGCAGCGGTTGCTCTCAGTAACAATATTACGCGATCGCATCATATTAATGACATCTTCACCACAGAAAAGGCCATATTTATATTTGCGGCAATTAAAGTTTTCTTTCACCACGTGTTACATAATCCATCGACTTATCAAAAGGATGTACTGCTAACCTAGTGTTAAGTATCGCTGTCGAAAAATAAATGTCAGGTTTCCAAACCACGCACTACAATGTGGTGTGAATACACAGAAGCAATTTGTTAGCGTAACTATTGTCTATTAGCTGGCAAAGTGCGAAAATAATGCTCCCAAAATTCTGCCTGACACAATATAACTTACCACTTCAAACTGAGGTAAGTATAGTTCTAAAAATTCAACTAAAGTCAGCAACATGCAGTTATCTGGCAGTGTTCAGGCTTCGCTCGGCCTCACTTCCACACAAACCCAACCTTGCTATTCTTGACAGAAGTGCAAAACTTAAGTAGTAGGCCTCTTCAGATGACACTGACTGTGGGCGTTAACCACACTATTCAGGAGTTTGAATATCTCTACCAACATTGTACAATACAGGTTTATTGAGTCAACTAATCTAGACTATCTAAAGATGAGTAAGCGAAAAGGTGAAGCGCCTCAACTCGATTCATCACATAATCAGACTAGTCGGGAACATTAAAAATGATCTCAAAACTTTGTTAGTAATGACTGTTGATCAGGCAACAACAAAAAAACATGAACAAACGGGAGCGTACAAAAATGCGGCTCACTTGTGCTCGATTGAAACTCGAAAGATATACAAAGGTTGACTGGGAATCAAAAGATTTGAATAAACTTTCGAAGGCCTCCTTTAATCGTGTAAATTGTACATCAGAAAAAAATACCTGTGCCAGTTTGTTAGAATACACCTCACGAGGAACGTTGGTGACAATAATTTTGAGAGAAACGTCTTTGAGCACATTGAACACCTCTTCAATCTCGCCATACGAGAACAGTGAACCATTCCGAGCTAACTGACCACGAAGGTATTCGATTCGATTGTTCGCACTGTTCATCACGTGCGACCTGCGAGAATGAGCACGAAAGTGAAGAGATCTATAAACACCTGGTGGAAATCCAACGTTATTGCCTCCAAAATAGTTGGTTATTCAGCCAAGTTAGGAAGTCCAGATCAAGAGGGATGAATCCTGAAATTTAGTATAAAAAAGAGGAACAGATGAGACCACTCTTGGTATCACAGGAGCGTCACGCGAGTGACACTTGGGGAAACGAAATTTCAATCAGCCGAATTGTCTTCAACAAGTTCTTATCAATGGCCAGTAAAAAAACTACGTAGTAACTAAGACATCACTGTTCGAAATGTAAACCAAGGAACAAAGCGACTGAACAGAAGACATTCTTTACCCCGATGTCATCAGGAATACAAGAGAGGTAACATTTGGATAGATAGTGTTAATCCAGGTCGGTGAGTGGGAGAGGAGAAACCGTCACTGGAAGTGAATGCAGGTGTTTCACCAGTACAGTTCCAAGGCATGAAATTCTGCCACAAGGGGAGTGAAATTACACCAGCAAACCAAGAAGTCCATGAAATGAACCCAACAGTTAGTTACGGGAGTTATCAGTCCTCTGAACTGAGTTCTGGACACTTGAGCCGCAACAGGCAAGTGGGTTGCAAAATTCCAACCTACAGATTACTTGCAAGTGCCACGTTAGGGGCTCCCAATGTGTTGAAAAATGTAAACAGTTTAAAGTATCAAGACCACATGAGTGGGCGTCAACTATTCTGCGGTAAGTTCAATTAGGTTGCGAAACCGGCGGGCCTTTTGCCTGACAAAACCAACTGACAAAAAAGGGGACCTGGGAAAACAGAATAGCTATTAAAAATGGATTTTGAAGAGTGCATATCGACTGAAACTTTCGGAGCAAGCGCATTTGTGTGATGAAACCCGTATTTTGTGATATTAAGAACCGCCTAAGATTAAACATGGAATATTCCTCGAACAAGTAATCAACATGAGTGAACAGTTCTACATTTACTGGTGGGGATCCTAAAACCAGTCTAAAAACATGATATGTTTTGATTGGTATCTCAACCCACTGATTACAATATAAAACTCGATGTATCGGACAAGAAAATACAAATCTTAGACATTTTTCCCGCAATTTCTAACATGCATCCAGTCGAAACAGTAAAAGCCGCAGCCATCGGATACGGTAATCAATTCACTCCATTTGTTGTTGATGTTACAAGCCTTCGTATACTAAGCTTTCATTCACTGGTGTTCCTGCCAGACGAGTTCATTACACTGGGAGCTCTTGCAAATCATATCCGAGAACAAATTCCACATTTTTTCAGCGAGGAACAGCACGTTTGTGATGCTGCCTTAGGAGGACCCAGTGTACGCTGAACATATTTGTAACAGGAATGAGGACCAAGTATAAGGAAGGCTTGGTAAGCAATGTCTTTGAATTATTCAGTGAGGGAATGCCCGTCGGTGTAATAGGACTGAACGAGTCTGGGAGGATTCCAAATTTGTTGTTCTGCTCCGTTTTTATATTCAGTGATTCCGATGGAAAGGATATACGAGTCCCAAAGCAACCGGTCTAGTTACTGCAGACAATATGTGGGTGAACTGATTCCACCCCCCACCTGTAACACATGTATAAAGGCATATGCTATATTGTAATATCTTCTGCTAATCGTTTCTTACAAAACATAGTTGAAAAATGTTATCCCGACGTAACAGTAACAGTTACTTGTTGTCCCTTAGATACGGTTCAGGAACACCGCATATTAAAACGGTTGTTGGCTTAGAGACAGACGTCGTACTTTTTCTCCAGATGTGCTGATCTCTGTCATAGCAAGCCACCGCCCACTTTTACCACAGCTGCCTGAACACCTTATTCCTCAATTAGTGTCAACAATGTAGCTGTTGTTGGCAGTATGTAGGGATAAACAATATCCGCTGCAAGAGAACCAGTCAGAGAGAGAAGAGGGAATGGTCTAGGCCCAGTGTCACTGCACTTGATCTGTGAACTAGTCACGACCGTATTTCGAACAGCCGGCGGGGAACTAAACGCAACTTTATTTTTTTCTCCCAAATGTCCTAGTTAAGTCTAGAGGTAAACAAATTACGGGCAGTGACCAGCGATCGTGTGGCTTCTCTAGCGAACTGGGCTGCAACCGTGCTTTCTCGCTTGTCTGTTCTGTACAAATGATTCCGTGTACGTCTGCTGTTGTAAAGTGCAGTCGAAACGAGCAAGCGCATATGGATTGAATTGGAGTTGCGTAACAAGGCATTCTGCTGTGTTGTTGACGCCGTTTTAGTTTTTGTTTGCTTAAGGCGTGTGCACGGCTTACTGGGCCTTTGGCTCATGCTTGTCTGTGTCTTCCCCATTTATAAGACTGTTGCTGAAAGTCTACTTCGGAAGAACGCTGTCCCCCGGTGTCTTCACTTCGTACTACAGTTAGTCCACAAGTGTAACGGACAAGCAGAGTGTAAATGACCGATTTGAATGTCACACTAAAGAAAGCTTGATACAAACTTAGTACCATTTTCTTCCGTTGTGCAACTAATTGCACGCAGCGAATGCTTGCCATCTTCCAAACGGATCATCCACTATGCCATTCTTCAAGGTCGTTTGACCTGGACCTCTTCGAGCGTTGTTTGACGCACTCGAAGGTTCCATACACTTTTCGCCTGGAGCGTTTTCGAATGTCGCCGATTGGACTGGAACTCGCGCGCCTTTTCTTCCCTTTCGATTGCTGCCGTTGGTCCCAAACTAGATTGGGGTTAACTGTTTATCACATTTCCAAACACTACTGGAAATAAACGGTTTGTTTTTATAGAAACAAAAGAACGCAGTAGGGTTTATGGGTTCAATGGGTTCAATGGGTTGTAAACGGAAGTAGGAAGCGGGAGCTTTTGAGGTTTCCCTATCTCGATGCGTAGAACTTCGAGGCCCTCAGCGACAGGCTAAAATGGGGAAAAGAGGTGTAGTATCTGAACTAATGCAATAAATGTTGGTCAATACGAACCTTGATTCAGCAATTCAGCGATTGATACACGGGTTTGAGGCAGAGGCCCAAGGGTCCCGGA
>LUCH01001802.1:2550-32821 GCA_013368495.1 Paragonimus heterotremus
AATAAATCGTTCACTACTCAGTGTTTGCCCTCTTTTTAATACTTCAAATATATATATATATATATATATATATATATATATAATTTCTTAACGGCCGTGGACTGGCACTGGTTTAGCTTGCACTGGTTGCACAATTGCTACTCGCTACTGGCCGATGTGAATCTAAAACGGACAAGGCCTATCGATTTTACTATGTGAAGGTTACCGCTTGCAAAGTGTATCCAAACCAACACATTTCGTTTAGTAGATCAACACACCCGTCAGACTGCTTGTCCTAATTTTTCGAACATTCATTTCCCATCATGTTGCCGTTTATGGGGTGTTTTCACTACGCACATGTTATGCTGGCACAGAGGATAAGGCAACCGATGTTCGAAACACCGCTATTTCAAATTCACTAACAGCAGTGGCTCACCTCCGAGCTCAAGGAGGCCTCTTATGAATACCGACAACGCGATTTGGACAACCTGACATTGATATAGCTTTGTTTGATCCCACTCATACTTGATATTTAAATCTGCTCAAATCTTCTGTGTTCCGTTTGAGTTGATTGCAAGCGAGCATGCCCTTCAAATGGAAGCACGTTTGTCAGATTTTCAATGATCTTACTTTCCCGTAAATTAGTGTACCCTTCTATCGATTACTAATCGTCCCCTGTTGGCTTCGTGTAACGACCGAAACTGATAGTACTTTATGCGCCTATTACAAACGGCGAATTTACATTGGTGGAACAATGTCACTCCCAGCGATAAATCATATTATTAACCAACTAACTGGAAGTTTTCATTACCATACGTTCATTTCGCCCGGTTTTGCCTTCCCTCAGATGATATCCGCGTCTGCTAACTTGTTCTGGCTGGCCGCATTCGGATCGCATGATGCCTCCCTGATTCTACGATTAACTCCATTCGTCCCGACTCTGTTCATGTCATGGCGTCGAAGTCTCAGAAAGGTTATTTGGATGCTTACCGCCTATTCTTCTTAGTATTATTGTTATTATTAATATTGTTGTCGATTGAACGTTGTTGGCAATTGATTGCAGTTGTCGTCTTCCCGTGAATTCCCTGCTAGCTCCCTTCGATTGTAGGTCCCCCATGTTTGTCTCCCAGCTTTGAATCTAAATGAAATTGTGTCTACTGCTATCTTGCTAGTAGTAAAATATTCTACAGAAATATAGCCAAGTATGCTATCGGCATGCTCTAAATCCTTATGTACATGCCAACTAGCGTGCTCCTCGTTAGCGTATGATTGGCAGTCGTTAATGACATATGTGACTTTTAAGTTCACCTAGTCTCCTCTTTACGCTGTTTATCTTCATTACGTATCTCAGGATACCTTGGTACACATCACCTTCCTGTGGATCATGAATGTATCATCAACCTTGCTATCCGATATCCCTTTATCTTTTCGATGTCTACCGACACAGTGGTCGCTCTAAAAATGCGTGTATTGAGTTTATCTAAGATATGACAACTGTGTTTGTTGGCCAACCCATCGGTCTTCCGCTCAGCGCGATGTGCGCTCACAGCCGATCGCTGAAAAGCCGACCTACCCCGCTCATCGTTGCCATGATTGTTCATGGTTGTCGTTACCAACTGTGTTTCGCATGGTTGGTTACTATACAGCTACATGCCGCATTGGTTTTCTAGGGTCCTGAGAGTCTTCATGTAATACTGAACTATATATATTGTCGAACGTGCACGTTTACGAATAAAACAATGTGATCGTGTTGGCTGTTTGCAAAGAGGAGCGAGGTGAACCACTCCAGTATTATGGACTGCCATTCACATTCCTGTCGGGGGTACTTCTGATGATTAGTATGTGTCTGGATTTACAAACTTCGAATATGGCCGTTCATTCTATTGTTGGGAAACAATTTATTTCGGTTGCTGAACGTTTGAATCTGGAACGCTTCATCGACAGTCTTTATATATCCAGGAGTATGTTGTTGTCAACGCAATGGTTGAGTTGTACTCATCCATATTCTATGAAGAGCTTGTAAGCTTTGCATTTAGTTTCTGTATGTTTCTGGCAATCCCATGTTGTCAAAACGTTTTCGCACCCCCGACATAAGTAAAATTTGTGAGTGCTGAAGTTTCTGGACGAATGTATGAAATAAAGTGGATTTATTTGGTGCGCTTAAGGATTTGTTGAATGTGTTATATCACGTTTCAAAACTATGTGAACATCGGATATTTTCGCATGTCTAGCCCGCTTTTTTTCACGAAAAAAACAACGTTTCCGTGTGTACATACAATTCCAGAATGCACATAAATTGAAGTTATGGTTTCATTAGTGAAAAAAACTCGACTCAATCTACGTCGAGATTGCCTGGTCACGTACTTATTAAGACACTTAGATTCAAAGTATATTGTGGCGCTATAAAACAAGATGTCGCCTCCATTTTTCTCAGGCATTTACAGTTATTGCATGTACACGCTGTTAGTAAAAGGGTACAAATCTGATCGTAACGTTTCACTCCGGGCCTCTTAAGTAACATCTATCGGTACCAGTTACTATGCCAGTGTACGTCTGTTTTATCGACAAACCTCTAAAGGTTCTCAACTGGGTTCGGTTCTGACTGTGTCATAGAACTAATATTCAGACCGTGTAATCGTCAAGCACGGTTGTTCCTTAGACAGATCTACCATCTTTAGCTTGTTATTTCTTAGCAGTAATTGTCGAATTGGTTTGATGAAGTTTTACAAGGGGAAGGCTGATCCTATTCGTTTGCAACGATTGTTAATCAGTTATGCTTAGAAATCATCCTGAATTATTGTTTGATTTATCTGAGGACTGTTCAAAAAAGCCGAAACCATGGAACTGACCGTGAAATACTCACTTCGCTTACGCCGGGCTAAGGGATCGGTTAGGTTTCTGAGGGGTGAACATAACCCTAGTGAGCTGGGTTCAACTAGAAACTGAACTTCCATTCTATGAAAACATCAAGTTGAATGTGTAAATTCCGTCTTGCAATCTGATTCCCCTTCCTATTCAGTGGTGGTCGGTCGACGGTCTCAGTTGCATACTATACAATTTACATGAAAGTACCCGACACACATTCCACTACGAACGTTCACTACAGCACATTCGATATCCATACCTACCAATTACTCTATTTCACTCCAAGAGTGTTGTAATTTCATTATCCACAACTTTAATTTATTTCGGTGATGTGAAGACCTTTCCCTCAGTTGCATGTACCACTTACAAGTACCAAAGATAAAATTTTGGATGCTGCTCCTGCGGCTTATCGTCTGTTTAGAAAAGTACAGTTTATTTTCGGTTTAGATGATAATTTCATCTGTTGCTGATAAAATGCTTGAATTGTCTCGAGTTCTGAAATAAGATAAGTTGCCTTTTTTCTCTCAAAATCAGAATGTACGCCTCATTTAATCCATCCAATTTTTCAGGAGGGTTTTCCGAATGATTCTGGTGTACACAGTGAATGGGCTCGTGGCGTTTTTGATTCCGATGAGTACAGTGGATTCTTCGCAAGTAAGACCTTGGTTGTTTGTTATGGTTTAGCTAGCTTTTGGATATTAAATGATCATGCTAAACATTCGGCTTGTCTTTTACTTACATTTGAGTTAAATTTATGCTTTCTGTTTCCCTTCAGGAAATATGGAGTACTAGGTTTAGAATGTCGTTCCCGAATTTTTTAACTGTTACATGTTAATTGCTTCGCTCTCATTTTCTTTCTTTGAAACTGGTCGTCAAATCTAACTCAGTGTTTGTCATTTTTATCATTGGTTTCTGTTTTGCCGTACAAGAATATCGGTCCGAAGTGATTCGGTGCCTTAATCTGGCAAATTCACACTGGCCTGTGGAAATTTTACAAATGATCACTGCTTTGGTCGATGACCTCTTGAAAACCTCTTGCACAACAACCGGTGGTAAGCTTCATTCTGCTTAGATTGCATTTCATTCATCTAGTTTGTCCATGTGTATGGTTGCCGTTTGTGGTCTTACTCGGCGTGGTTAATACTGTTTTCAAGTGCCGGTAACTTATTATCTCCCACGTAACCGCTATAGATTGTTTTTCCCTGATTCGCAATCTGAATAAATATGCGTTATCTATTAACTATCCATCCCGGTCTCCCGATGACCGGAGCAACATAGCCAGCTTGTTCATTCATTAGATTTGATGTGAGTTAGTTATGTGCATCGTTTTTACAAATATATTGTGTTAACCTCTTGTCTGGAATGATATATGGACCTTTTATTGCTTTCAGTGTTTTACCTCGCATAAACGGTCACCTAACAGGTTTATTTGGTCATTTTTCGATCTCGCCTGAATTGTGTTTGCTCTTTTACAAAGTCAACAAGTGCCACACTTTTAAGGACATCCTGCTACATCCGACTTTCACCGTTGAAATTTCTATCATCTGCCCTCCGCCTCACTAATCATCATTAGCACCAAAGCAGATCATTTTGACTGTTTTTCGAGCTCTAAATCATGCGATATTTTTATTCTATCATTTGTCGAATTTTTTCGTTTTTTATAATTTCTACACTCCATCCATCTTTGGAGGAAATCACGTAAATTGAACGCAGACTAGTTAGGGATGAATATGTTCACCTAAAGTAACCAGTTGGTCATATATGGCTCAGATTACGGATTTAACAAACGGACGCTATGATTCCGAACAAAAGTGTATTTGGGCTTGACAAAAACAACAGTCCCACCTGACGGATTTAGACGAGTGGTTGCTCAACTTTTAAAGTTTCCCCAGAACGGACAGTGAAGGGAAAGAGTTCATGTGGTCACTCGCGTTGCACTGTGATCACTATGTCAATCCGTTCTTCAGTCTTGCCAGTGCACACTGAGATGACTTTGGTATTGGTATTGACATTTAAGTTGCAAGCGTTTCATCACCAAACGAAGTGATACCATCAGTGTTTCAGCGTATTAGTTTGACCAAACTCCACGCTCAAAAACTATATGCTTAAACAATTACGCGGTGATGATGTCACGTCGCTTGGTGATGAAACGTTTGCAACCTAAATGCCAAGCTCGGCGAACCCACCAATACCAAAACCATCAATCCCAGATACGAACAACACCATCACTGTTCACGACTATCCGAAACATTGAGATGGCTATACGGACAGTTGAGCAACCCTGCGGCTACACCGTTTAAAAACGTATGACGCACGTTTCCTTAGTTTCCGTTTCACTTGACACTGTCAGGAGGACAGTTATTAAAAATAGCAGTCAAGTTTACCCGATAACCAGTGAGGGTGCAAGCTTAAAGGTCGATTAGATGTGAATATAGTGAAGTTTGTCTCTAGACTCTTCTGAGAGTTTCTGTCAATTTTGATTCGTTAAATTCGTTTTCTTTGGAAAGGAGGCGTCGTTGGATAGGTAGATGTGGTTTTCTGACAGTAACATGCAAATTACCAAATTGAAACTCAGTTTAACTGTCTGAGACGTTCCGTACCACATGGTTGGTTTGTGTATATGTCAGTCTGTGTAGACGATCGCATGTTTCCCCGAGGTGAGTGTGATAGCAGAGGTCGTCTCTGCTTGCAAGTGTACTTTTGTATGATTCGGTTAAATTTTTATACATTTTCGATTACTTGAAATGTCACCATCGAGTGCTCCGAGGACAACGTTGGATCAACTACCGTTATTGCATAACGTACAGATTCACACGTTAATTGCATAGCGCGAGCCGAACGCGCAAAAACAAAACAGTTCTCAGCGCTTGAAAAGCCGAGAGCTAGAAACGACTGTTGAAAACGTGTGTATGCACAATGCGCGACGTGTCACCAAAGAAGGTTGAGACGCACGACTGCCAGTGATGTGCTCAATAACATTCGTGTTCATTGGTTGTATATTTTTACATACCTCGCATTAGATGTCTTCCCAGGCGAAGTATCTTCTGTAGTCATTGTGTCATTATAGTTCGGTGCCTTTCGATGTTCTCGAAAGCGCTTGAATAGATGTTTTCTTCTACGACTAACTTCTTTATCTTCACGTGTTTCGCATGCTTGGTATATGTGATTCTGAAATGGGCAAGCTTGCGCAAAATGCCATTCTTCACGATATCAACACACGCTCGGTAGCATTGCTGAGAATTCTGTTGTTGACACGTCGAAGTCTGTTTCGCTGTTGTGATTGTTTTCAGGCAATCTAATGTGTTTTTTTGGTATGTTATTGACTGACATTCATGTGTCACAATCTCTGATGTCATATCTGAACCCTTTTCCAGTTGAGGTAAGATGCGCGTGTAAATATCTGCATCTGTTGCTAATTTAGATTAGCACAAAAATTACCGTTTTTTACGGATCACCAATAAGATTTGATTGCTTGGATTTCTAGTACCCACTATTAACCGTACGATTAAATTTTGAAGGGGCATCACTGAAAGTACAAGTTAGACAGTGTACAATGTTTGGAAATGGATATTCACTTGACTTCTCTGATAGATTACTGAGCGTATTCCATTGGGTCATGCTTGCATAAAGGTAGTCGGACTTGGTCGCTGTCATCCAAGTTTGCCGCTTTCTCATTCAATACATATTCATTACACGTGAATCAATCCTCAGACAGTATCTTGTTTTGCAATTGCTCCTTAAATTCCGTTATGCTGTTCCCTAATGACCCTGTTGTAGACACTGTGATTGAAACTGCTGAGTTACTTTTTCTGCACCATGACTTCAGTCAACTGACTTCATATTGCTGAAGCTGCTGCTGCTGTCTTAAAAGCTTTTTACCTTCTTCTGTTAAACAAGACATAATGATGATCATCTGCCACCGACTTTCTCCAACTGTTACAACCTCGCCAATCGTGTTGAATCAGAACGTAAAGCATAAGAGCGTATGCTGGTTTACGCTATTCACCACAGGATCAGAACGAACGTGCCATGTTAACCATTGATGCGACTAGTTCATGAGAAAGCATAAACATATTGATCCCATGTCTCGACTGCCGCCAGCTCGTAAGACAACCATGTGTAAATAGCTGTTTGGATAGAGGTACACCAGCCGTCTGAAACAATAGGAACTTGACCCCCAGCACTGTTCTTGTCATAGATGAAGTTCAGCGAAATTTGAAAGTGGGGGAGACTATTTTAGTCAGTGGGCAAACATCGACAATGAACGTACTCTCTATCAACCCCTATGTGAAAAGTTACACTCATTCGACTTATGGTATATCTGATGGATTCCCTCTCTTCCTCAGTAAATCTCCGCTCCGAACTACCTGCAGTCATTCTTAGTAATCTGGTTTCATGGCCTGTCCACTGCTGCTCGAGGTGTTTATTGACTTACGGTTTACTCGCGGATTATTATGAAGACTTTCTTTCGATTTCTTTGGATCAGAAAGTTCGATATTTCAATGTTCTGATGAGCTGTGGTTTGGTACTGGTTTTGTGCGATCGAGAAACACTTTTGTTCTGACAGTAAGGTCAGTTGCAACAGGCTATGTTCAGTCCATTCAAACACGAAGCACTTTCGAAGGATTCACTAAAAAATGTAGAACTGTTTGCAGTTCTCAGTTTCCTCGCTACCAATAAGCAACCAACACCACCGAAAAACATTTATGCCAACCAAGTATGAGGTGAAGTTGTTAATGTTGGACATTTGGACGAAATATGTGTACATGTTACTGAATTTGGGCGCACAAGAGCTGTAAAACGATCAGTCTTTGACACTTAACGCGGTCTTGCGTTTGTGGGATGGATTATCAAATAACAATTATGGCGTTACCATTGGTAATTTTTCCACCCGTTCAAATGTTCGGCAAACGGTGTGTAACACTGTTGGAGACTACGTTTTGGACGCGGCATGAATCAAACCAGGATCTTCTGATTATCATGAAAGTTATTCCCATTGAAACCGACCAGGTGATCATCTTTCTGAAAAATGTCAAGCGATGAAATCAAACCGCATATTCTTGCCTACATCAAGATGCGCATACCCAGCCATCTGGTAAGAAAAGCCTTCATTATAATGAAAATAAGCGTAGGGTTAACATTGCATATAACATGCTATGGATGTTGGCATCCAAGGGACATCTAGACGGCAGCTGAATACGACGTGGGAAAAAATACTGAAGTCTCCAGCCACGAACTTTGTGAGTTGCGTGGGACCCAACCCAGGAGACAAAGCCGATCTACATTGACCAACCCTTTAGTGAACTACCTCAATTCTATACGCCAAGTCATCATCTGTCCACTTTGCAGCTTACGTCAGTCAGTCGCAGCATCGGCAAAGAGTGCTCGGTGCGACAGACGATAAGCTGGCATTCTTAATTTGTGGCCTAAACTTATAGGTCTGTGCAAACTCATAGTTCGAACAAAAGAACTCGCTTGACAGTCGCTACCAAATATCCACTTCCTAACGTCTTCGTTGTTTAACCGTTGGTGCCAACCGATGTGAACGATCGAATGCAAACATGGATGATCAAATATCTATTGACGGTTCATGTCTTCTACCCAGAATGGCCAAGTATCGCAGCTGTATAGTAACGCAGTCCTCACTGTCGCGTTATATGCGTGACCCTTACATTTCAGGCGAATGTCTCTGTCTTTCTGCAGATGTGTCTTAGACTAGCGAATATCTCCCTAACCTTATAAATACGCGCTTCTGTTTCATTCCTTACACCTCCACCGCCACTGCCGTTGATGTAGCTTCTTAAGTGCATGAAACGGTCCGCAGTTTCTCTATCTGACATTAACTCTATGTGATCATAGCAGTTTTGCGTATGTTTTCTTTGCATTTTGAGGTTACAAAGCGCATTCTGAAGGATTTAAAAGATGACGAAATGGCTTTTAGCAATGCGATATCTGTACTGTTTGACGGTTGTAAAACAACAACACTTTTTTGTCAGCATAATCACGATCCATCAGTCTTCCGTCCGATCAGAGGTCCACGACGAAGTTTAAAATATGAAAAATTTGATCAGTGCATCGCCTCATAAGGCGAAATCCTGCCTGTTTTTCTCTGTTGTTTGCCTCCTGGGCTGTAGTGAGTCGACGAAGTAGGATGGATGCCAGAATCCCAGTAATGACTGGAGTTAGACTCATCCACGTTTGGTAGTCGGAAGAGTCCCAGACCACTCAATAAATATGGGAACTATTATGGAGTGACCCCAACAGAGAAGGATGTTTTCTATCGTCCACGCAAGTTGAAGCAACCGAATCAAGGCCTTTACTAACGCCTCTCCACCTTCCTCGAAAAGTGCCGGCACGAGGTCAACTGAACCACAGGCCCTCTTTGGGAACCAAAATGCAATTGCAGACCTCAGTTTAATGGGTAGTCTCTAAACTACCGACTATGTATCATATTGCAAGTTTGTGGCAGCAACACGGTAGAAGCAAAAGGCCAACTAAATTGATTCTCAAAGTGTTCCACCGAACGCCACAACCTGCTAGACTTATGTCTGCCGCGTTGGTAGCTTCACTCACAGACGGACGTCCTGGACAATTGGCACGAATAAGATTCTGTCAGTGTTCTTTGAAAGAAAATCGGTTTCCTTGTAAGACATGTCTAACCACCGGCGATCCCCACGGATATCTTCCTCTGTACTCTCTATGTGAATTGCCGTGAAGAATGTTCCGTTAATAGAGATCTTTCTGAAATCCATCTTGCTGCATGCTATAATATCCGCTTCGTAGATCGTGTACGAGATTCGGGTCCAGCAGCTATTAGGATATTCAGAATGAGAACAGCCAAGCCTGCTTTCTAGGCTAGTTTGGTACTGATGCTTTACCTGTGGCATAGCAAAATTAAGAACAAAACGACAACTCACCAACACATGCTGTGAATCCAGTTATGTGCTACATTAAGAACGACAGTCCTGAATGGATCTCCACCACCTATAACTGATGGCTGTATGGTCTATCGGAGGCCTTATTCGGAATAATACATTGTTTCAGCCGGCTAAATACGTTTTTATGTGTGCCGCATAAATTTCACCCATATTTTCCCTACTGTACAGGTGGTGTCATGTTTTTTCGTACATATTTAGATTTTGAGTCTCGGGACGAATGTCCTTCCTCACTCGTCTGTGATTGGGACGTGCTCGAGCTCTTCATTGAAAGTACATTGGCTTCTATCAAAGACGGATTCGCTGTTCGAGGACAAATAGATCAGTTTGATCACACAAGCAGTGCTTTGCTGCGACAGTTTTTGCAAGTTCCATTCTCTATGGATCCAAATTTACGAGGCAAACAAATCATGTGTGCCTGCGTTTTGATGCAACACGTGGACTCTCGCCATGATGCAGAGTTGCTTATCCCGCTTTTATCCCAGGTTCGGTTTCGGTGTGTCATTTTCATTGTTTTATTTTTGCACACATCCCATTTACTAAGATTTTACCGCCTATTTTATCGATTGTTTGATTTATTTTCTATACATTACCACTATTAGCTCCATCGGTATAAGCAATTCTCATTTGGGCTGCTATCGCTCAACATTTATGTGCAGTTTATAACACTTTCAGGACTAATTCTGTTTTTGGAATGCCTCAGGTTTTCGTCGCTGCCCACTCTCGAATTCACACTGTGCAAAGAAAACACTTGCATCATTGGTTAAGTTCTTGTCTATAATAAACTCCCCTTTCTTTGCTTAAGAGATAAGACGTAATGAACAGGTGTGTTTCGGTACTTCTCCGTCAGGCCAGTACAACTACGGAAGTTACCATCTGCTTGGCTGCATAATAAAATAAGTGAGGCTGAGCGTTGGATTCGTCACAGGTGTCAGAATAAAAATGTTTGACTACTGCTACGCTGATGCTGGCTGACTGTCGTATACGTGTGTAAAGAATGGTCTGACTATGGTCCCAAACTGCGAATGATTTTCTGTTGGCAGCACGGAAACAGCACTGTCTAGTCGGATATTGAGCACTTGTAATTGAAAACCTCTGCTATTTTAAGTTAAACATCACTTCATTTTGATCGCAGCTTTCGCATTCAGATAGACTTTCGAGCCAGCCTCTTTCGAAAAGAAGAACCAGGCTCGAGTTTCGGTCTTGTTAGAACGCGTTGGTAGTGCATATCCTTGCCACGGCCGGAATTAGAAGTCTGGCCACGCTTTCATGAGGCAGCCATGTTGACCACTGCGCCACTGACCTCACGTTAGGCACAACAGAATTATCATATGTGAACACAACCCATTTCACCCGATCATCTCGATGAGAAACACAGTTGCTGTCTGTCAACTCCAATCAATAACTCCGCGATTAGGAGTTCTACCCCCAGCCGCGGCAAGGATATCCGCTACTGACGAGCTCCAACAGTAGCGAAACTCGCATCTAGTGCTTCTTTTCGAAAGAGGCCGACTGGTAAAACTGTCTGAATGTGATGTCTGCGATCAAATGTGAGTGATGTTCAACTTGAAATTAATTTAACTACTCACCAGTGATTGACAACGTGCCATTAGTTGACTGGACACAGTGGTCCTTCTCACTAGCAAGTTCGACCTAGCAGCGGTCGCGATAGCTGGGTCTCTTCAGGTACTGGAAACGTAACCCAATTTCTATGATAAAAAAAACTGTTTGACTGCTTTGGTCTTTGATTCGTCGCAGTTTTAATTGGGTGTTAATAACGAACCAACTGCAATTTGCTGGCTGTAAAAGCGGTTAAAAAATCCATTAGTGTGTCTCCGGTCGGATTCGTATGCACTGGTGTTATGGTTTAGGCTGTCGTTTCTAGTGATTGTAGTAATTGAGATGACGAATCATTTCAAAAGCAAGCAAACTGGTTTAAGATTTTACGGATAAGGGTAGGCCGTTGACTGCAGTTGTCAGCCAGTAGTTGAGCGGTAGTATACTGTGGAAATTGGTACAATCAACGTATACTGGACAGTCATTATATCTAAGTTTCTCTGTGCTTGTTTATTCTTGCTATGGCCTGCCTTTTTCGCTTGTAGGAATTAATTGCTTTTCCATAGTTATTCGCATATCTTCTCACCCTTTCCAATATTGTCAAATGTTTATTTTCGAATCGATTGCGTTCATTTGTGTAATTACGGTATTGTTGCTTTCATTGCAGATTTTTGCTTGCTTCCGCTTCAATCCGACCACGAATGGTGCCGGTCCGAATGTCAGTGTGCTCCGATCGAAACCAGTTGTTGATATGCACATGTCAACTGCCTCCGCGTTTTTTCGTCTCACCCGATCGTGTCCGGAGCGAGTTATGGTAACATTATTTATTTATCTGCTTTATTTGAAAAAACAACAGCCAATCGTTGACTTTGTTGTCCATTCAGCTGCCTGAGTGACTTACAATCTTATGAGATTCATCAGACAGATGTTCGCCATAGTCTCCTTTGTTATTGCGTTCCCTTTCGCTTGAAGGCTGAAGATGCTCAACTATTTTGTGGTTTACCTGCAAACTAGGTCTAACAGATAACTGTTTGGACTACAATCTGCCACTTATTTACGAGTTGTAGGTTTGATTTCCCGGTGTACGTGGTGGCGATGAAGCCCAGCTAGGTCGAAACAACTGTCTACTACTGACCATCGGTATCAACTGTTTTCGAAATGATTGTCCATTCATGAATATACTACTGAAAACTGGTAATCAAGGCTTTTGATCGATATAGAAGGAACTTGTTGAACTTGAAAGCCGTATGTTCATATCCGATTTTCCGCCATCCGCTTTTGAATAGAAATGTTCTATTCGATTTTCACTGTTAGTGTAATGCGTATTGTCATGGATTGTGTCCAACACTTGTCCATCGCTTGCTCATGAGCCTTAGCAGTTACGAAGCTCGAATCCAATGTTTATTTCCAACATGTACTGACTCACAAGTCTGTCTAAATGTGATGACGTCCGACCAACATAGATATACGTACTCATGAAGCGTAGTTTCTAGACCGATTGTTTTAAGTTGTAATACCTTAGGCTTGAGCACGGCCCTTGCATTAATATAGGTGGAAAAGAAACACTAGCCCACTAGTTCTCCATCTTCCGTTAAAGTTCTCTAGATCGCAAACAATCGTATTTGTAGTGTAAGTTTGTTGTCCTCTACAGCTTACTGTTTATTGCTTGACTCAAATCAATGTGACCGGCTTCTAAAATGTTTCTGCGTCGAACTTCGAAATTGAGGTTTGTAACATAATCCTCTGTTTGCTTAATCACTCTATTACAAGTTTAGCTGAACCTGTCTCATTGTGCCCATGAATTATGCAGAACTCCGGCTACATGACACGTCTTCGTATTTTGCCCACTTACATTAGTTACGTGTAAATTTATATTCTGAGCATGCAGCTTCTTTTAATGTTTTATCAGGCACCCCCAAGCTTATTCTCTTTTTCTTCCTGTCAGACTCATTTTGACGGAATTGGCACCGAAGTAACCAATTTGTGGGCTGACCCTAATTGTGGCATGGTCGAAAAATGCGTACTTCTGGAAGCGCTAATCTTGTTATGGTAAGTAGTTATGTTCGTATGTCAGTTCATTTTTTTCAGGCTGCCGATTGTTTTCCTTTATCCCGTTTTATTGTTTGTTTCGTTTGTATTATCTCATCATCACCATCAAAGATAGCAATACATCAGTGGTTCACACTGGTGCTTAACTGCCACACAACCATGAAGAAGAAGAAACAAACCCTATTTACGAAGAGAGAACAAAAAAGGTAGAAAGGGGGACCTAATCACTAAAAGTAGCTACGTCTACATTCAAACATACAACAGCAAGGCGCCTACACCTTACAAACAAACAACCGAGCTGTAAGTGAAAGTAAGGCGTCATCAGCAAGACAGCATTCTCACGGCTTTTACTGCCCTGCGTCATTAAGTGCACTCACTTCACAGACAACTCGGACAAACAACGACAACATTCACGCCACTGAGCTCGGTTAGCTGCCATCTCACATAACGTCTCAAACCATCGACTGCGAGTCGCGAGGGCCCCAGCTTGAGAGATGAATCTGATCTACAGTGGTCAACCTCTTCGAGAACGATTTCATTGTCTGCACCAGGTCATTAGTTGTCCATCTCGCACCTTACGCCAATCGGCCGTAGCATCGACAAACAGTGCTCGGTGTGGCAAGCGATTAGTTGGCATCCTTAGTACATGACCTAACCATCCAAGTGTGTGTGTGTGTGCAAATGTAAGGACTGAGCAAAAGAACTCGTTTGACATACAATGCCAAACACCCGCTTCCTAACTTCCTCGTTGCTTACTCGCTGATGTCACCCGGTACGAGCGATTGAACGCAGACATCGGCTGTCAAATACCTGAAGACGGTTTACGTCTTCTACCCTGAGGGCACATGTTTCGTTGCCGTAAATTAATACAACCCTCACTGTTGTCTGATAAACGCGACCCTTAAGCCTCAGAGAAATAACTCTCTGTTGCCATAGGTCTCATATTATCGAACACCGCTCTAGCTTTGGAAATGCGCGTTCCTAATTCATTTCCTTCACCTCCGCCGCCATTGCTAATCCAGCTTCCCAGATATACAAACTGGTCAACAACCTCCATGACTTCATTATCTAACATTAAACCTACGTAATCCCAGCAATCTTATAGAAGCACTTTGCATTTCGAGGCTGCAAAGCGCATTCCGAAGTATTTAGTAGTGTTGTATGTAGATTTGTGATTAAACGTGTCTTGTTGAAATTTTATTGTGCGCGTCATTCTTTAGCTTGCGTCTCCCGCAGTCGATCGAGGTTCAACGTGATTTGCTTAAACAGTTGGTCAGCCATGTTACTTCGGCCTGGTCCACTCCAACACCTACCTCGGAGTCCACACCAATGCTGCGACTGTTGACCTCATGTGCGACTGGTGGATCCGGTCTAGTCTCAATTCTCGGTCTGGACCAGCCTATATCTGCGCATCAGGATTTTCAGTCTCCCTATGTGCAAATGCGTATCACATTCGGACAGAATGTGCTAGCATTATTGGCCACCTCCAGACGTCTTTCAGAACCAGCCAATTCCCAGCAGGTGCTTAAACGTGTATACTATTTTAGTTTGTATCACAACAATTTGTTTTACGTATGCTGACTTTTGATTTGCACCTTGCTGTTTTTTTTTAAACTAACCCCATCGGGTTTTGTCTTCGCCACATGTCATCATCGGCATTCATACAACAGGAGTTTACACTGAGGCTTAATTATCATACAACCACGGGACAAACAACTCTTATACAATATGCCTAATTGGACTGTTCAAGTTGAGTCGCCTACATCCTACATGGGCTTGTAAACGTTATCAGTTATAGTCCATTGCCACTACATGTCAGGGTAGATTGATACGAAAGGTGCAAACCACTATCATTTTATCGGATACATACGTGAGTGTTTCTTCCGCATGACTTGTCAATCTTACCGCCATGTTTTCGAAATTTGATTAATGTTTATACTGAAGCCCCAGCTGAGTTCCGAAGCTCTGTATCAAACTTACAATCATTCATGCACATTGTCTTAATATTTGAATTAATTTGAAAAAAGTTGATAGGTTTGAAATTCGTCCGATCGCTCTGGTTCTGTGGCAGGAACCTAAATGATTTGCAATGTCTCGATTCAGCCGTATTAATGGGTAGGACCAAAAGACGAAATTAACAGCAAACATACTGTCATTGTTGTATCCTTTATAGGTTACCATTATATACTCGTCTTCATCTTAGACAGAAATACATCAGTCGTATTCACTACCGCTTAACTACCATACAACCGTGAAGAAAAAGCGAGCCCTGGGTACGATAAAAAAAAACAATAGAACAGGAGAGAGAGAGTGACCTACCTACTGAAAATAATGACGTCTGTATCTATACATTTAATATCAAAGCGTCTACACTGCAAATAAACAAACATCCGAGTTTTAAGTGATGTAAGTATGCTCTTGTGTGATGGATACTGTGTTCTGATGCTATTGATGTTCTACACATGGTCCTACTCATTTTATTGTGTACTTAACTTCATGTCTCAGATGTATGGTATATATATATATATATATATATATATATATATATATATACGATCATGATAACACATTTTCTTGTCTTCAGTTACAACAGATCACTGTTCCACTGCTAGAACCGGTTGTTTCTTCCGTTTTCATTGTTGTCCGGTGAGTCCTTCGTCGTGTATGCATAAATCGTTGTAGCGAATAGATCTTTTGTTTATCTGTTTCATACGAGGTTCTCATTGTTTTTTCCACTTGTCAGTGTTATTTTCTGTTAACTTGTGAGTTCAGTATCAACAGTGAGCTATTTTTAACAACCAACAAAACACTGATTCATTGTCGTTGTTTCTTTTCTAATTTTTATCCGGATCATTTGGACTGAATTGTTTTTCAAAGTATTCTAAAGATTTGAAATTGCGTTTCGTTTATCTTCATAGGAATTGCATTAAAATTTGTGACCTTGCTCTAACCTGACACATTAGACGCAACTTGACTGTCTATGTTTGCTTGTACAATTATCTCGTTCCAGTTTTACTTTTATCGTTTCCTTCTGTCGCCGCCTTATTTGTGACTACCTTGTTACTGACTGTATTTTTCATACTACTAACCCCGCCGAAACAAGCTGATTACGAAGCTTTATTCTCTGATTGAATGGTCTTTGATTTCTTCACTCTTATGACCAACTGATGTTTTCCCCTAATCGGTTTTCTAGTGCTTTCAATGAACTGTGGCTTCCAGACACGCGTGCACTCGTGCATCCTTCCGTGCTGCCTGCTTTTGAAATGACGGAGCATGTCAAATACACGCTCCTTTCTTTGCAGATTGGGCGAACAGACAAGGTCAGTTATGTTCATCTTTGTGTATAAAATATCTCGAAATCCTTCAGCTGGTATACCGTGTACCCCCGCTAGGATTGGTCATCTTGTTCATTTCAGATGACAGATTGTGTATTGATGAGTAATAGAGAATTTTGGTTTTAATGTAGATTGGACATCATTCGCAACTGTCGCATTCCCGTAGACTTCCCAGTTAGCCCCTTTCGAACAGCAGAAAGCACTAGACTCGAGTTTCGCCCTTATTAGAGCTCGTCAGTAGCGCATATCCTCGTCACTATCTAGATTGGACTTAACAGACAGCAACTGTGTCTCTTCGTGAGGCGATCGGGCAACCTGCTCAACACTCACTAGCGAAAATGATTGTGTTCACATATGATAACCCGGTCGTGCCTAACGTGAGGTCAATGGCGCAGTGGTAAACACGGTTGCCTCATGAAAAGCGTGGCCGGAATTCTACTGCTGACAGTGGCAGGGATATGCATTACTGATGAGCTCTAACAAGACCGAAACACAAACCTGGTGCCCCTTTCGAAACTAAGAGGCCGACTGGAAAGTCTATCTGAATGCGACAGTTGCGATCAATTGCGGATGATGTTCAATCTATATGAGAACGCGTATTGTTTTCACTCCATAGTTTCTGGAATAAAGATAACGATAATAAATGCTCTTAGTGATCCGTAACAAATCGTTGGCATTTGTGGCCCAATTATGGTCGCCACTGGACCTTCGAACGACTTAACTTTATACAGGGCTGCTTATTCCCATTAATGGGAACTGTTGAGGTGTATTCGTTCAGACTGTCGTTTTCGTACGCCTTGAGATTCTGTAAAATTCTTCAAGGCCCTCTGTTTGCTCAGCTTGTATGCTGTCTGAGTAAATCCAACCTGTGACCCGTATTATCTTACATTGACTTTAGTAGTTAAACCGTGCAGTCTCTACTTAACCCTCTTCTCATTGAAATGAGGCGCACAGTAGCTGAACGATGAAGTTACAAAGGGAAAGTTACATAGCTGTTTGTAAGTTGGATGCTGTCAGGCTGTGTTTCTGTTCCAAATGCCTCACCTAGCCTGTGGCAGAGAGCATTACGAAATATGGTATGTAAACGGGTCGCCATCGTTCACTTTGCAGTTCTCCTCCTGAGAGAGGCCAACACTGAGAGACAGTGGAAGTCACTGTAAACTTACTTCCGCAGACCCCCTTTTTATATGGCGATCAGCTGTTTGGTTATGGTGGCATATTAAGTTTCCGCTCTCTACTGTTACTACTGACGGACTGTTGATTTTCCTTTCATTTATTCAATTTTGTTCTGTGCACAGTTTCTGTTGAATGGTTGCATGACTGTACATTATCTTTATTAACTGGCTGTGCATTGTCAGCAGTGAAAATAACAGTCAACTAAATTCTTTCGACATTCTATCCTTATCGCCTCCCTGACCAAAGCGCCATTTACCTGAACCAAAGACCCCCTTGGAAAGAATTCGTTCCAGCCTGTACGAACATCATGAGAATTTGCTTACCATCGTCGGCCTGTTATTCACTGGACTTTCACCGAGCCTTTATCATCTGCCCACGGACCAGCTGGCTGTACTTTTACATCAAGGTTGTTGTGCTGCTTTTGAGCACTTGCCAGATCTCAAGCTGAATAGCCTACTTCGTATCCTTTTTGTTATCTGTCTCTGCTTTGGGTACTCCAGTTTTGTCCCAGTGACACTGCTTACTGTCTGTAATCAGTAGTGTGCTTGTCCCCTGTGATTTCTTATCATAGGGTGAAAGTAGTGGCTTATGTTACGCGCGCATTGTTGACAAGCTCGTATCGTCCGAAGTAACCATGTTGGTTGTATTGTTTCGAGCGGGAACAAAACTGTAATGATTCACCTGTTGCTCTTTTCCTGATTTATCACGCTCCGTTTTTACTAACACTGCACTACCTGGACATGCTCAACAGACGTGGTCTTCTCCACAAGCTACTCAAGCAAAAACGTTTGTATCTGTCTTAGGGACCAATTTTAACTCCTTACCTCTGCAATTGTGAGCACAACTAAATTTGAAGAGGGAATACCGTCGGAAGTTTATTACAAGTCGTTCTTTTTACAAGTAATCTGTCTGTTGTCACATAGTTTATGCGCTTCTGATTGACGCTACTACACATCGTGGTCGCTGTTCATGCTTTAATTTATTTGTATAGTTAATTCTCCCACCGTTTCCATGTTCAATGGTATGTGACCTTATTTTGTGAAAGCTACTGCCCTGTTGGTTTGTTCAACTAGACCAGATGATCGTCAACAAATCACTGAATTCTTACTGGTTTGCTTTTCTCGCTTGTGATTCCTTAACTGTTCTAATTGTAACCGCCACACTTGTTCAGGTCTTGTCATTCGCCAGTTTATTCGTGGTTGTCCAAAAGAATACTTGTCCACTGCACTGGTCCCTTTAATTCCGCCCGTTATCGAAGCCGTTGTCCAAGTAAGTTTACTCATGAATAGTTCCCGGTGAGGTTGATTTACTTAATGATCCCTGTTTTCACCCTCCGATTTAACCTTGACCGTCATCAATGTCTTCTGTTTTCTCCGTATCATCCATTCAAACTAATTCTGTACGTTCGGACCCGCACCGTATTATCCGTCCTATATTTTTTGTCTTCTTGCTCTTCAGGTTTATTATCATCTGTCAGCATCACTATCTTAGCAGTTCTACTTTATTGTTTACATATGTCGCCATCACTATATCCGAGTGCGTGCGAGTGATTGCACTCTAGTGAACTACATAAGACTGACGATATTCGTTGCATCTGTTGACCATGTCAAATTTAACCTATCCGTGATCGACACCAGATGAATGTGCTAGCCAGAAAACTGAGTTGTAATTGTCTTCGAATTGATTTTCAAGTGCTGAAGCATAGAGAATAACTGTATTTTTAGTTACTAGTGCATATGTTTTCAACTTATTGGTTGCAAATACTGTCGTTGGGACTTAAGTTTTTCCACTCATGTCACAAGGATAATCGGGTAGGAATATCGGATGTCTCACTGGACTCCCCCTTCCCGCGTTACCCGCGAACACTCTGAAACTGATCTGGCTGATATCCTAGTTAAAAGTAGCAATACATCCATTTCCTTAGTTGATGTTTGACTACCATACAACCATGTAGAAACGATCAAGTCTCAGATTGAAAATAAAAAGAAGAGGAAGGAACACGACCTAATTACAACACAATATCTATTGGTCAAAAGTTTAGCAACCTTGTAAACAAACAACCGAGCGATCGAATGCAAACATCGATGATCAAATATCTATTGACGGTTCATGTCTTCTACCCCGAAAGGCCAAGTATCGCAGCCGTATAGTAACGCAGTCCTCACTGTCGCGTTATACACGTGACCCTTACACTTCCGACGATTGTCTCTGTCTTTCTGCAGATGTGTCTTAGACTAGCGAATATCTCCCTAACCTTATAAATACGCGCTTCTGTTTCATTCCTTACACCTCCACCGTCACTGCCATTGATGTAGCTTCCCAAATGCATGAAACGGTCCATAATTTCCGCAGTTTCTCTATCTAACATTAACTCTATGTGATCATAGCAGTTTTGCGTATGTTTTCTTTGCACTTTGAGGTTACAAAGCGCATTCTGAAGGATTTAGAAAATGATGAAATAGCTTTTAGCAATGCGATATCTGTACTGTTTGACGGTTGTAAAACAACAACACTTTTTTGTCAGCATAATCACGATCCATCAGTCTTCCCTCGGATCTGAGGTCCACGCGGGTATGTTGTAAGTGCCAGAGACGGTCCTCCATTATTTTGTCTTTGACGAAATTGAACGGAAATGGTGAAAGTTGACAACTTTGATTTGCGCTGCTGCTGCTGAAACTGTCAGCACTCTGCCCACTCATTATATCTTCGTCACACCGGATGCAGTTTCCTAGAAAATTCACAACCCGTGTTAAACCTGATATTTATTTTATATATATATATATATATATATATATATATATAAGTATTTGCAATTGCGTAGGTGTCAATATGAAATCAGTCACCATTTCCAAGAGATCCTGGAGGATATTCTCATTGTTTGTCTGTTTGACATGCGTTCACTTGTTCGTATCCCGTGACACCAACGAGTAAGCAATCAGGATGTTAATAACCGGATGTTTGACACTGATCCTCAAACGATTTCTTTCGTTCAACCCTCAGACTTAGAGGGTTAGATCATGTACCAAGGATGCCAGCTAGTCGTCACACCAAGTACTCTTTACCGACTCTGCGGTTGATTGACGCAAGGTGCGAGGTGGACAGATGATGACCTAGCGTAGACAAATGAAATCGTCCACGAAGAGTTTGGTCATTATAAGTCTGATTCGTCTCCCGGGCCGGAGCCCTCGCGACTCGCAGAGTTGATGACTTGGGACATTAGGTGAGATGGCGACCAATCGAGCCCAGTGGCGTAAATGTTGTCGTCGTTTGTCCGAGTTGTCTGTGAAGTGGGTGTATTTAATGACGTGGGGCAGTGAAAGTCGTAAGGAAACTGTCTTGCTGATGACACCTTACTTTCACTTACAGCTCGGTTGTTTGCTGTCAGACATCATCAAACTAGCGGGCGATTTTAATGCTCAGCGTGATCGTATTTCTCCGGATGAGAAGCGGCTGGGAAATATATTTTGTGTCCGGACACAACGCAGTGACACTGGTGAAAGACTGCTGCAGCTGCGCACTTCCCACGGTCTCTATATTTCGAGCACCGCATTCCAACACAAGAAAAAGCACTGTGTTACTTGGAGACCTCCGTGTGCTTCCCATCCGTGGACACAGTTGAATCATGTAGCACTCAGTTACAGGTGTCGCCACTGTGTTAAAGACGTGCATTTTGGGGCAGCTCTCTGAACTTGGACCATGTTGTTGTGCTTGTCCGTTTTGTTTTAGTATTTGTCAATATGTCATGCGCTCGTAAATGCAAGGTATTTAAGTGGTATTTGAGCGAGGAGAGTGTGAAGAACGCTTACCAGGAGGCGTTGGTGTGCAAGTTGCCCAATTCGAGTCGGGTGAAGGATCCTAACGAACTATGAAAGCATGCCATGAAGAAGCATGTTCCGAATGTGCTGTTCATTTGCGAGAGAACTGGATTTCCGTCCCATCGATAAACTTCATGAACAACCGTCGCTGGATCCCAGCTGGTTATGAATATGATGACGACCGTCGAGAACTTAATCTCAAGCTGACTAAAAGCTTGCGCGAAGATCGTGAGCACTACTTGGTCGGACAGTCGAAAGAGATGGAGGGAGCTTTTTTATCTGGGGATAGAAGGTTTTTTTTCTGATCTGCGGTTGTACTGATCATCTAGTTGGTGTAAATGAGACCATATGTAAGAAAGATAATTCATTTATCACCAGTCAATGACGCCGACTTGACAGGTAGGTTGGGCATTTTGAAGAACAGTTCAGCTGGCCTCAACCAGACTTCGTGGACGGTGGGACCCGAATGGCCAGTTACTCCGTTCCAGACGGTCTTCCATCGAAAGCAGAAGTGGTCCTGGAGCTCAGTTTATTGAAGCGCCATAAGGCTCCTGGTCCAGACCTCCTTCTTTCTTCACTTTTCAACGATGATGAGGAGAGATCGATATCAGAACTGACAAAACTCCTCCAGACGATCTGGGAGACTGAAAAGTTATTTCGTGATTTGTGTCTATCAGCAGTCATTCTCGTTTTCAAAAAAGGGACCCGAAATCTATGTGACAACCACAGAGGCATCAGTCTAATGTCTGTTGCGTCCGAGTTACTCACTGGTCTCATTTCTCATGGGCTGACTAAGTTCCAGGGAAGTACGTGAATCTGTTGAGGTCACTGTATGCTCACTCTGCAAGCAAGGTGAGAGTTCATCACTTCTGGTGGTGTTCGTCGAGCGTGTCGGATTTCGCCTTTCTTGTTCAGCTTCGTAATGGCCGACATTCTGGGAAGTACGCTGTAGACATCCGGTGAGCTTGCTGTTAGTTTTCGTCCTGGCGCAAGGTTGACTGATCTGGAATATGCGGCTGACATTGTATTACTTAGCCCTTCTGCCAAAGACATGCAGACTATGCTGAACAAGGTGCGTGACCGAGCTGGTTTGTATGGAATGCGCTTCGTACTTTCAAAATGCAAAGTGTTGCTTCGAGGCTGGGATATTTGCACTCCTACTTTCTTCATTGCAGATAATCCGCTTGAGACTGTGGACAGTTTCACATACTTGGGTAACACTATTTCATCAGCCTGTAATATTACTAGTGAGATATCAGTGAGGATAGCAAAGGCACGAGTTGCCTTTGCCAAACTGCGTCAACTGTGGCGTCGAAAAGACGTTCAGTTGTCGCTAAAAAGGAAGGGCATATGATGTTAGTGTACGTCATGTTTTGCCCTATGGTTCAGAAACGTGGCCTGTTTGCAAGGAAGATGTCAACAGGCTTGCTGTGTTTGACCATCATTGTCCCCGCCAGTTGGCCCATATTAAGTGGAGTGATCGCGTGAGCAATGTGGCCGTACGGCGACGCGTATTCGGGATGCGCGATCAGTTGGTCAACTAATCACGGTACATAGCTTACGATGATTGGGTCACGTACTCCGTATGCCATCTGATCGTTTACCGTGCCGTTCGTTATGCACTGAGACCACCAACAGTTGGGTGAAACCACATGGCAATCAAGCAACAACGTGGTCACGAAATATGAAAACCCTGACTGCTCCACTGAGCAAAGTGGGCAGATGTCGCCGGCCTGGATGGGGTGGTTGTGATCACTCTAACCGCTGGTTAGAAACGCTACCTGAAATGGTGGTGTGCTGTAGTCAATGGCCTACCTGCATCCATACCATTTCTAGTTCTGCTCAGTCCTGTTTTATTAATTTTCAATCTCCTTAGTAGCGCTTTTTTGTAGGATGTTCCACGTCACTGTTGAGATGAACGGCGGCCCGAACCACAGTCAAGCTCATGGCTGCTATGATGATGATGATGTTTTAATATCGACGTGGCTATTTTTAGTAGTTAGGTCCTTCCCGTCCCCTTCTTTCTTCTCCTCTCTTATACAGGGTTTGCTTTTTTCCCTTCGTGGTTGTGTGGCAGTTAAGTATTAATGTGAACCACTGATGTTCTGTTGTGTGTGATGATGATGGCATGCTTAGTACTATACTTAAAAACTGTCCATAACTCTTGTTTTGCCGTCCTTAACGCCGTAAGCTTGTCTGTTTAATGTTGAACGTCATTTTGGAAACGTCTTCAATCAGAATTTTATTCAAGCTTTTGATTTCTTCTAAATCACTGACCGCTGTACCTTTTCTGTTTGTCTCAGCGACTGGATTCGCGTTGGAATCAAGTAACCCAAATGAAGTAAGCTTTCGTACGACGTTCATACTGATATATGTTAACGTTTTATTTATTCAGCTTCGCAGCAGCTCTATCCTTTTGTGACTGTGTAGTTGGTGTCACTAGGCCGTTTGTTTTGTCAGTTTGAAAAAATATCCTCGTGATTTTACATCATAATTTTTCCTGGACGTCCACATGACCAGCGGAGTGTGCGTGTGAAGTTACCATGTGCGGCATAAGTTTCAGTAATCTCTACAGGTCCATTGGTCCACCGATAAGTTTTCCCAGTCCTCGTTTGTGAATCCTCAGGTTGTTCAGCTAACCGTCTATTCCCAAATGGAGAAAAATTCGTTTAAGTTGTGACACTCAGTTCGTTTAATGTTCTCCATGTCATCGGTCTAGTAGAATGGGTGGAATTTGTTGACGCTTTTTATGAAATATGACTGACTTTAATTACGTCATCTGCATTTTGGTGTTGACAACCTCATCGCCAAATGTGTGTTTCATTTCCTTTCAAACCGGGCACTTACGTTGTTGTTAGTGTCGATTTCGACAGTTCAGCAAAATCCGTTTTGAATCTCGTTATATGAGCAAAAGTTACCGTCTACTTGAACGAGAAGAATGAATTCATATTCACATTACTTGCATGTCAACCTGAACCATTATGTTCACAATGATTGTCTCCAAATTAACCAAAAATATGTAAATCCAAGTCATTTTGGAAGTGTTATGTTTCTTGTATTGTCGAACTTGTTTGGGGTAACGGTACTATTATCCATTGATCTGCGGAACACTTTCGTCAAAGTTTTGTATGGTTCAGTCCGAATGTGACACAGATCATACGGTATCGAAACCCACATGATGGCAAATTATCCAGTTCGTGGATTACATCCAGTTTTTACACATTCTTTCGAGAGTAATCGTCCTCCTAGATCATGGACAACATTAGTTTTTTCACAAGCAAATGGCTGATTTATCCGGCAAGCTGTGGGATTGGTTTTAGCCGGAAAATTAGCACAACTTTCGAAAGTGGATGGTTGTCTTGGTTTGCTCAGACTGCTGGTGTTCAGACTTGAAAGAAATGGACACACGAGAACTTCAACGGCCGGGTGCCTCGTATACTCAGAACGGACAGTCAACTTCATTCTGTTCTTAACAGTGTACATATTTCAGGGTCCCTTAACAACTAATTTTCAAATACCATGAGTTACCTTTCCCGTATGTTTACACGGCTAGTTGAAGAATGATGGTAGTTCTTATACGGAATATGGGATGTTATGTTTGTCCAGTTTATCCCCAGAATGGACTAATGTCGGTGGAGTAATCTACAGTGCATCTCGACAACTGCGTGGGTAGTGTTTTCAAGAGAATAACTGTAAATTGTATCTATAAAAGTTGCCTGTTACAGCAGTTCAGAAAGACGGATTGCGTACTTATGTGTCTATTGGCGTTTAAAGCGTGATTGAGTTCATGTCCGTCCATATCAATTGTCGTGTGGCTCACCTTCAGCTGGACACGGTCTCCGACACTACGATTATCTGCGAGAAACTCTAGCGATTCTTGGACAGCTCTCCTGCCCACTCATCATCTCAGACAGTAACCAGTGCATTCGGTGACTCGGTGCAGTTAACTGTAAAATTGCACCGCTCTGTATCATTTCGCGGCACGACCATCGAAGGGACGGGTTACGTCTCCAACTCTGGTTTTGGTCTTCTCGGACTTGACTGGATTGAACTGTCTGGCCTTCTTGATGCCCCAGTCGAGGCCATCTCCAACCAAGTGCTGTATCCTGCAGCACCTCAGGGGCTGTCTGAGCAGTGCTGTTTTTTATTTAACCGCACCAAGTCACCGCGTGCACTGGTTACTGTCTGAGATGATAGGTGGACAGGAGAGCTGTCCAAGGATCACCAGAGCTTCTCGCAAATAATCGTAGTGTCGGAAGCTATGTCCAGTTGAAGGCGAGTGAAACGACCATTGATTTTGACGGACGCGGATTTCCGGCAATCGGGGATATGGACTTAGAAGATGTCTAGCAGACCGTTAGATCTGTCGATTGAGAACGACCTGATCGGTCTCGAACTTGAGGACCAATGTAGGTTTGACTTTGTGCGTCAACCGTGGCTGGCAGAAGCCGTTCTTCTATCCAACCATGTGGCACCGTTGGCGGCAGTGTCCCCGAATATGGCAGGATTTGTGAAAATGCCACGCACCACAGTAGCGACAGGTAGGAAGAGGCTTCTTGATATCAGCGGGACTGGATTGGGTAGGATGGGAGATTTCGGCTCCAGCAGGAAATGGCATGAACTCCGCGAAACACTCGTTCCGGTTGCTTGATCATGGCTGAATCCTGCTTGAAGTTGACCAATGTCTCAAATCAGTTCACGGTCTGTTCCGGCTGCATGTTTGGTTCCTCGCCGATTTTATCTAGGATCTGGTACGAAGGTCTGCATAACTTGTTGATTGAAGATCTCGAGACCAACATTGGCAACAAAATCGTCTGCGTTCGGTTTGATCAGTTGGAGGCATCGGAACCGTGAGTCGAACAAAGATAAGGTGTTCCCGAAAATATTCGTCAACTTCTGGATCGTATCCGTGAAGGTCAGTGTTTACGCCTCAGCGGGCAAGATGTAGCTGGTGTGGCAAACGTGTTTTGCCGAGTTGCCAGCTCAATTGTAAGCATGTCTTCGTATCGCTTGCACCACTTCTCAAAGAGAGATACTAGGTTGGAGTTCATACACAAATTCGGAGGTACTCCTGGTGAATCGGCAGAAAGTAGACGGCTCAACCGTGACAAAGCGAACAGTTAGAATTTCCTTCAGTCGGGTTTGCGACTACATAGTCTGCTTGAGATCAGAATCGCCAGACATTGTGATATTTCACACTAATGAGAATTCCAAGGTATGCGTTTGAATTCCTGAGTAATATCAACTACGTAGTGCAGTGCATAAGTATTAAGTCAGTGGAAATCGCAGGACCGAGATGTCCAATATTTAATTTAGCCATTGGACTAATCAGAAATCACGTGTCAGTTACCCGTCTTACTGTTTCACATCAATACCAAGACAACAAGGTGCGCATCGCCTCACCCTTAGATCCTAATAGCTTTCGCAATGCAGTATTTCGTTTTACTTGCTCCACGTATGCTGTTGGTTTACCACTCCAGTTTTTCACTGGAGTCGTCTCAACCTGCCGAATCGATGTATTCACTGAGTTCACTGCCGTTCTCCGCCGGACTGTTGTGCTGAGGCTCCAATGGACTTGATTTGTCATTTATTGATGAGTGTAGAAAATGTATTTTCACAGTGAGAGTTGTGATCGGACTGGCTATCTGTCATTTATCAGCGAGAGGCGCGTTACCATCGTTCCTCTCATTCAACACGCATGTCGTGAACACCGGAATCGGATAAGTGCCGACTAAACACGTTGACCATAATCTATTGTAAGGCTGTGTTCACAAGCCAGTGCAATCGTTACGTTTAGTGCAACCATATCTATTCTTCCGCGACATGTTAAAGGTCACTTAGAAGAAACCTGGAATGGTTCTCTCGTCCATGTTTATTTTATCCCTGCACTTTAAGAAAATGCTACGTTTCAACACCGCGTTTGTAAAGATAAGATTTGTAATTGTGCTTACAACATCGTTGATTAATTTGCTTACCGCAGTTCGTGTCATTTTGCATTTCTCGGCTAGCACATAAATTATATTGGTGTGTATCGCTAGTAGACCAAATTCCTCAAATCTCCTCAAGACAGTCGTTTTAGGACCCGGAAATACGCCGCCCTCTTGGAATTGATTTTCACCCATTATCGTGGTAATCATTTAAGAGTTTTGTCGAGATCATGAGTTAAGAGCCGTGCAGCTGAGAGGACCGACTTACAAGATGACTAGTTTTGTTCCTGATTCCCTGCACTGCGATATCCGCTTCTCCGTTCTTCCTATCGCAGTTAAATTCGTGCAGTTTCCGTGTGATCCATTTAGCTAAACTACTGATGAATACGATCTTAGTTTGCGTTAAGGTTGGTATAAGGCATTCAAACAACCTGCATATGTACCACCCGAATACGTTGCATTTGCAGGTCCGTCACAACAGGCCTGCCCGTTCATTGCAATTGTTTACATTGTAATCGTTTTTCTACTTTAGCCACGAAGGGGCATTGGATGATAAGGCTGTGGCATGCGAACTTGTGGAGGAGCGCCTGGCGCGTTTGATGAGTCGCACACTGATGGACATGTTGCGTGAGTAATAACGCTTGCGGCACATAGATGACTTTTTGTACAAAGTGCGCGTGAATCTGAATCAATTTTTACGTATTTATTGTGCAGACAAGTTAGTGATTTACGGGGACTGTCTCAAATTTTCGTCTGATGATGTCCGATTATCTTCCCCTAGTTTTGTACAACTTTGCCTTGAGTGTCATTGTGACACAAGTGCTTGTTGCTATTATGTCCGCTATTGTGATGCCTCCTCCAAATTGTAAGCCAACGGACATGGACTATGCTGGTAGTGGTGTTGTTTAACCTAGCTCCTTAATCGAAAAGTTCAAATGAACATGTTGGAGTGCGCTTTTTATTTCAGAGTGAATGATCGTATCGCAAGACTGGGGCACTCCCACTCCTACCATTCTCAATGTACGCGCCCTTTTTAACTTCTCAGTTGTTCACCTACATAGGTCACACTATCTCGTCAGTTTGTAATGTTGCTGCTGGTGTACCAGTGGCAGCTGTGAAGACGTCTTTTGAAGGTAGGATTTATAATGTGTATATGCGCGCATGTGTATTCAGTCTTATACCTCAGCCTGAACGTTTGATCCATTCAAGCGAACAATGTTTGGAATGTACGATCGTCATCGTCTCCATCGATTGACGCACATCAAATGGGCTGGGCATGTTAGCAAGGCGGCCGTTTGTCGAAGCGTGCTAGAAACAGATCATAGGCTATACAAGGATCTCTTTAGTGTAATTGTTTGTATCAAGGAGAAATCACGTCTGGATTCAAAACTGTGCACTTGTCCAACCACCCACGGCATGTTATGCATGTCGAAAATACTGACGCTATGCAGTAATGCATACCACCCCTTCGTGTCGTCTCTCGAACCACTAACGTTGTGGACAAGGAAAGGGAGTTAATTACGTTGATAATCCATACATGTACTAAACCGGCACGACCTTGCAGTCAATGGATCTTGCAACATTGACTCTTCAGTTATGCATTGTTTCTGATAGTTGGGAACAGTGGTGGTGTTGGTCGTAGCTTAGGTTGAGGAGTTTGGCATTGGGATGTTCCTCGAGCTTGGCATTTAAGTTGCAACCCTTCCATCAGCAAACCAGGTTACATCATTATGGCGTAAGTTTTTCAGTGTACAGGTTTTGGCGTGGAGTTTGGTCAAACCAGTACGATGAAACACACACTGATGGTATCATCTCGTTTGGTGATGAAACGTTTGCAATCTAAATGCCAAGCTCGGAGAGCATTCCAGTATTTAGATGTTCATTGTTTCGGAATACTCCCATTTTCGGGTCAACCGTATACATTATACTGCCAGCATCATGACAGTCATAGCATAAAGCCAATTGTCATAATCTGATAACTTCCTCGAGTAGTTTCTCATGTTTGATAGATGCCTTGGTTAAATTGTTCGTGAGTTTCCTTTCAACTAAGTCATGTAAGTTGGATTGTATGTTTAGGGAATGCAATTTTGATCAATGGCACATGAAGTCACTGTTGATCTTTTCCGATTCAGGTCTTATCTACACTTTTAACGGCTGCGAGTCTCTCGTTCCGCAATCCGATGGTGATCAGGTTGATGGAGATGATGGTATGGAGGATATCAACATGCAAGCAGACACTAAGTCCACTACGTCAGTTGGTCCGGGGCACGATGTGCGTACGATCGGCGCATTGGCCCGCGCTTTGATCACTGCTCCGACGATAGATCCCCAAGTGACCACAGATAGTTCCGCCTTCTGTTCGGACCCGTTGTTTCTACAGTGCCTTTCAAAGTGTCTGACCTGGCCCGATAGCGCAACCTGTTTCAAGGCGTCTCAATGGATCCCGACTCTGATTGATGCGGTTGGTTTATCCCTGTTAAAGTTCTCGCCTTACTAAATTGATACGACTCTTTATAACGCGTGCACCGATTTTCACCACTCAACAGTATCCATTTCGCAATTAACCTAACATACTCCACAATATCGAAAAACGCTCTATACGGAGTGAATGATGAACTTGCAACTAGAACAAC
>LUCH01001802.1:34205-56054 GCA_013368495.1 Paragonimus heterotremus
CCATACAGGCTTTCCAGTCGGCCTAGCACTAGATTCCAGTTTCACTCTCATTAGAGCTCGTCAGTAGTGTATATCATTGCCACTGCCAGGAATAGACTTCCGGTCACACTTTGATGAGGCAGCCGTGTTGACCATTGCGTCGTTGATCTCACATTGGACACGACCGAGTTATCGTATGTGAACGCTCAACCCCTTTCGTTTGTGAGTGTTGAACAGGTTGCCCAATCGTCTCGATAGGAGACGGTTGCTCTGTGTTAACTCCAATCTAGCCCTGACAATGGCAATGAAACCGAAACTCGAGTCTAGTGCTTCTGCTGTTCGAAAGAGGCCGACTGAAAAGTCTACAGGAATGCGACAGCTGCGATCAATTGTAGGTGATGTTTAACTTGACGTATGACTATGTAATTGAGATAACTGTGCAGTTTACGTAGTACACCGTCTGCTCACGGACTGTCCGTGTGAATGGCTACAGCCAAATCAGTTCTGGTTTATCATCATTACACTCTTCATCAGTCTGAGATTTTTCTAAATCTAGTCAGATGAGAGTCATACAGGATTGTCGTTCTCATTTTCAAACTCTTTCTCATAAACCACCTGGCCTACTTGAGGATATCCCGTATTTGCACATTCTAGTTGGTTCAGCCGGTAGCAAACGGTGCCACTTCAATCCCGCTTGTTAAGCGCCCACTGGCTGGTCCGTTAGCCGAAGCTGTTCTCTTCGGAGTTCTCTGTGGCCTACACGTCAACGGGAAGAATGCTGAAACGAACCTATCCAGCCTGTTGCTTGCTGGAGTTCGGGTTTATACATCAGTGGATGTCTCCGTCGCATGTGGCGGTCTACGTGAGCTGGTGACCAAAGTGCTGATCAGCGCGTCCAGTTCAGACACCATGCAATCTACCCAGTCTGTACAACTGGCAGTTCAGGTAAGGCGAGTGCGTTCGAGGTACTACTTACCGCATAATATCAATTCATAATGAACACTAATATACTCATCTATTCTACCATCCACAACTCAGCTGCAAAGTAATCCACGCGACAACTAAATGTATGTGCGCGACGTGACAGAATTGAAACCCACAATTTGATTTTGAATAACTTTCTCGGTTACAGCAAGCTTACCAAGAGAACTGTAAACATTTGCCATCATTCGTCGAGTCCGAGTTAGTGACTGGATGTGAAGTGACCGATCTATTACGAACCAGCTAGTCTTTAGTTTGAGTGGCTTTCCATATTGTTCTGTGTTTGCTAACCTCGGTTGTCTGTCTTCTTTTTTGGTTACTGTTCTAAAGAACTTTGAATCCAAACTTTTTGAGAAATCCAAACCTTTGGCGGACAAAGCAAAACGTGATGTGTTCAGGAAGTTGGTACAACCAATTATCGGGGTAAGCATTTTTGGTTTACTTGTGTCTGTGTACTTTTCTGTCCGTTTGTGTTTAGGTGGCTAAGAAACCCTCCTCCATAGGACTGGACGGTGTGACCTAGGTCTCGTGACGGTGCTGTTGCACCCTATGCAAACTGTTTACCTCATAGACCAATCCACATTAAACCTGAGCGGTTATCTCTACCCAAACAGTCACACTACGTGTTAAGGTTTCCAATTGGTGGTTTCATAGCTTTAGACCCACACTGGATTATTCGTAAATGATCCTGGTACATCCACATTGGAGGATAGTGATTTTCACTTCCAACGTCTTGGCTCTCTAGTATATTCATTGTCTAGTCAGCCTAACCACCAAGTTTGCAAAACGGTATCACAAGCGTGTTCTTTTCTAAAGTTCGTTTTTTTTACTTTGGCACTAATTATGCACGTAATTAAACAATTTTGTTGCATCAATGAATGGCGTTCCATTTTGGTTGTGAGTTACTTGGTATTGGACGCGACATGCAATTTGATGTCTCTCAAAACGTACTCAAGCACACTCTTGCTTGTATAATTGGATTCATTCTACTATCCACAGCCATTAGTTCTGAGTTAGTTTCTCTTCTGGAACTGTGTGCACAACTCGTTGGTTTGTTTCCAACTTTAACAGCGTGTCCCCTGCTCCACTGGACGCTGCTAATTATCGTCAATTTTACCTCAATCTGTCCCACTGGTTAACGCTGTGGAGTAGTATGCAACGGTTATGTGTGAATGCGAACAGAAAATTTTATGCGCTCTAGATAATGTTCCTGTTGTTGTTATCTAGTAGTATTTATCTGGTAGTTATCTAGTAGCCAGCTGGATGTCTACTGTGATTCAACACAATAACCTCGGGGATTCAAATGACAGTCTCGTAATGTGTAATTACCATATTCAAACATAGCAGTATAGCCCATAACGTGTGATTCCGACCGTAATCTTCGGAATATCATGTTGTATTATTTTAACAAATTAATCTTTTCAGATTCTTCTACAGTATACCTTTCATAAGTTATCGCCGCTGGTACCAGAAATTGGATGTGAGTTGTCTAAGGGACATGACTCTTCTGGGTAGTGAACGTTGTGTCGGACGTTACGTTACACTAGGTTAACCGTTCATGAGAAGCGCGTGCCATTTAAGTGACTGCCTGTCCGAAAGCTACCTGTTGAAGTGTGTGCTGATCGAACACACTGAGGCGGCCAGATAGGATGACATTGACCGCTAATCGGGTAGTATTGGTTGGATTAGGTGTGAATGTGGAATGCCTTCGACAGCCAAAACCAATGAAGACTGTAATAAGCTCATCAATGATAAATTGAACTCAGCCGACCATGATGTGCGATATACGAATACATGTAGCATACATGCACCTACTCCTTAGTCTAGTTTGAGTTTTTGCGAACGATTGATATGCCTTATCGGTTCTATCCCAACACTTAGATAGCACTTCAATCTGGTGGGTTTTACATTGCAATTTCAGATTCCACTGAGTCAACGATTTCGAGATCATGTGGCCATCACTACCTCTCTCGCCCCGCTTGCTCGTTCCAAATGGAGGCATCCTGCACGAAACGGAGACTCATCGTTCCCGGACAGTTTTGGGCTGTCCGAACTCTTTTCCAGTTGACAATGAACTATTCCCTTTTCTGCATTGTTTTCATTTCGTACAAACACTCCGTGTGCTTGGCTCAGAGCCTTTTGCAATCTATGTTCACCACCAACACTCCAATATGATATGTTTCTTTCCCACCCGTTCGCTCGCCCGTTCTGAGCGTAACCGGTCATCTGACGTGATTGTGTATAGTGACAAATTCAGCTTCCTGTCCAATAAATTTGGAAATTCATTCCTGCCTATTCCAGTCTGTTTTAGCTTTACCCTACCTGTCGCCGAATTATTTGTTGCTGAGAAACGAGTCGCAGTAACTGGCTAGAAGAGTATGCTAACGAAGGGACGCGTTTTTGCAGTTTTATCAGTAATGCACTTTATGCCCCCCTTGATAGATGACTCTTCAGCATTTACCCACATCTCCAGTAAACAAAAGATTAGTAACAACGTGTGTTTGAGTCACGAAGTAACAATACTAATCAGGAATCTCATGTGGACGAATTAGCGGACAGTCGCAATCGGTATCACATGAGGAAGAAACCAATAGGTTCCGTTTCGTGGCCAATACGCAAACAAGAAGGCTAGGTTTGCGCTGGTGAATAACAGAGGGGGAGGAGGTGCACCAAGTATGGAAGGTACGGAGTAGGAAATATGGGTTATATCCGGTGGAAATCTCGCTAAAAACTTCTCGCACATCGTGAAACGTCAAGAGGCAATAAAATGAACAAGTTGTTTACGAAACACATCACCACAAAGTGGCAGATGCTTGGGGGATCTAGCGAAAAGTACACAGTACTTCAACAACAAACCAGGGTAAACAACTGGTGAACAATACACCATCTGAAATCGGTAGGTCGACTGACTATGAGTGGAGTGGAGGAAGATTTCGAACGCCGGATATAAAACGAGAATTTTCGGACCTTGGTGGAGACATCAGTAACTTGCAGTTACCACATAAAGTTATTATTCAAAGTAATCCCCGGTTATTTAGCAGAAAGAAGTGGAGGTACAAGGTTGGTATGTACATGAAGGGGTGGATGTGCGTTTGAAACTTTCTCATTTTGATTGCCTGTCATGGGTTGAAACACAATTGGATATGAGATATTGACTAACTTGACAATCCATCCGGTCTGGTAAAGAAAACGGAGTTGTGTGTTTGATGTCCAGCACCACATCATTTGCATAGTTACTCACAAAAGTGTGACCACGAACGGATATAAATGTGATAAGAGCGGGGAGGGGACTATACTTTGTAGAACACTAGAACGAGCATTAGGTGGTCATGAGGTCTTATCATCCAACTGGGTAGATTAGCTTAGATCCGTAAGGAAATCGCGTCTGTCTATCAGCGCTTCCACACACATCGTTGTAGTCTGAGAAACTTGTGCCAGCACCTCAAGGTTTCTCATCAAGCGGTAACAGAATTGAACAAACCAAGCAAGCGAGAGCACTAAGAGTTGAACTTGAGTGACGATAGACGAGTTAACTAGAATCCGTGATGATCCCCTGAGTCTCTGTTCGCACAATAATGAGCTTTTCTCAACTATCAATAATAGAGTCGTGCATATAGTTCAGCGCGACCTGACTCTTTTTATTCGGGGCTTGTGCGACGCATCCGGTTCTTCAGTAACCAGCAGTTTTGCATCGTGTAAAACACGAATTGGTCAGCTCAGCTAGAGGTTGACATAAAAATTGAGCATATCCCTTAAGAACGATCGATGATTAGCCGTCTGATCAGCTTGCTTTGCTAAACATCAGCCGGATAAGTTCTTAAAAGCAGTTGGGCGCTCAGTGGAAGTGGTCGGGACAGCGGAAGAAGAATGTTCCTTATGAGCTGGGAAGGAATTGTCGGTTGTCCTATCTCTTGGCGATAGAGTTCAGGTTTTTCATAACTTGTGGCATCTTTTGATAACTTTCGTCGCCTAGTGATGTACCCTAAATTCAAGCGGTTTAATTCACATCCGACAAACGTACAAATACATTTCACTGATGAATAATCTTTCGCTTTATCGATCTGCCTCTTTCTTCTACGAAGTCTTCTGCAGACGGCGAAGAATATCCGTCCGCAAGAATGAGAACTGCTTGTCAATGGCAACAGACATCGAAACGGAAGTTTAGGGAGTTTTCTAATGGGTAGACGAGTCGTCGTGAATAGTCATGCTCAAATCGGACGAATATATCATCCTGTTATTTCAACACTAGTAATCGGGACGAGATTGCTGGCGTCAAACATCGCTATGTACACAGCTAGTCTTGAGCTTCTAATATGTCTCCGTGAAGAGAGCTTCACGGATTACGGTGTTCAGAATTACCAGGTTGGGTTCGTTCGTGGACCGCAAACAGCTGCATATTACTAGGAAAGCTAACTCGAAATGTGCATTCGAACGTGCAAATAAAATCCCGGGCGTTGAGAAAACCGTTTTGAAATCGTCGCGTCCAGTACATAATGACATGCCAAGGAAATCTACTAGGTACGGAAAAACTGCCAGTAAAATTGTCAATCTTGCTGATTGGACAGCCGGGAGAAACACTACATGCCACAAGCGATTGAAAATCACTTAAGTATCTGGGCTCACTCTTAACAGTTAAGCAGCTTGCATAAACATACGAGTAAGAGAGAACACGCGCGGACCTGCGCCGAGTCATTTATATAATTAATAATACTATGTCTTCGATAGGACAAGATGATCGATAAGATAACCATTGTAACTTTCAATTTGAGCGTATCCATCTTCACTGTCCTCATGCAATCATGATTCTAGCTAAATGAGCATACTAGATTTGGCCTATTCACGAAAACGGATAATACTGCTCCGTCCAGTCATGGTTCCGCTTGTAGGTGTAGATAAGTATACTCGCTTCCCGGAGTGCATCCTGCGAGATATTCCGTGACATTGTCGTTCGATTTTTGCTAAATTTGGCTTACTTCATTCTTATCGGCTTTTGTCCATAGATGAAAATTACAAAGGCGCAGAATCTTAAAATGACTTCATATGATTTCCAGAGTATTTTTGCGCATCGCTGTTCGCACAAGGGTGGTGCTCAAAATACATACCACGTTTATGGTGTTTCTGTTAGCGAATGACTTTATGATTATCCTCTACTAGAAGGACGTTTGATTATTACTATCTATCTCGGTGTTATTCACATGTATCCTATGTCTTCTCACCTTTTATACTGTATCGATCACTAGGTAACCTGAGCCAGGCTGCTGATTCGTAACTGGTTTCCGATTCTACATGAAGTTCCTTGAAGTGATGATGCATTCTGGAATCCCTTGCTTACTTACCACAGTCGTTTGCTGAACTAACATTGAGTGTGCTGTCAACATCATCGTCATAGACAGCAATACATCAGTGGTTCACACTGAGGCCTAACTGCCACACAACCATGAGGGAAAAAAATTAAACCCTGTATAGGATGAGTGAGGGGAAAAAATCACATGAGAAGAGACCTAACTACTACAAAGAAATACCTCTCTGTCGCCAGAGATGTCCCAAATTAACAAACACCGCCCCAGCCTTAGGGATATGCTCTTCTATCTCATTCTCTGCACCGCCACCGCTGCTAATGCAGTTTCCGAGTTAAACAAACCGATCAACAACTCCCATGACTTCATTATCTAACCCCAGCCCGGATAACCGGGAGAACGTGTTTTAACAGACCTCTACCTATTGGCCTGCCTGATATGAATGACTCTGTCGGTGGGGAGCCACAACGTTATCGAAATGTGCGAGCTGTCACACCGCTTCAGGGTCCAGTTTCGTTGTGACAGGTGTACTGCCTCTCCTTTACTTTCATGCGATCCTCTGGATTCATATTCACAGCCTAAGCTCCTCAGTATCTGAAGTCATCTCATCCAGAGTATCTGCTTTTAGTATCATGTTGTTTACACCTACCCTCCTGTTATGAATGCAGTGAGAATGACAATCTCTGACCTGAGCCTAATTACGAGGCAGACGAACAAGCGATAAGCTGTCTATAACGTGTACCCAATTCGTAAATATTTGAAGATTAGTAAGCTTGCTGCGGATTTCTACGTTACGTAAATATTATTAAATAGACAGACCTCAAATGTAAATGGCGTAGCATACTATCGAACACAAATAATCACTGAACGATTGAACAGTTACTGATTGGGTTAAGGCAGACACCATCATGATTTGGCATAACGACGTTCTCATGTCAAACATACTTTCCTGTCAAGTCAGTCTAATTCTAACGCTACTGTGGTTTCTGCGAATTGAAGACACTGACGTCATCTTTAAGGATGTAGAATGGAACGCAGTGATTGTTACTGTCATAGCCTAACGAAACCGTGATGGGTAAGGAAATTGGCCTGAGTCCTCGTGCACATTCCACTAATGGATTGACTTACTGCTGTTCACAAGATTAGACGGTTGGAATGGAACAAATGTTGGATTTACTGTTGTTCTTATCGGGAGTTGTGCGTACAAGGTGGATCCCATGTATTGTGTACGATTCTGGCTGCGACTGACCATTTATATTACATGAACAATATAAAGTTGATGGGCTTGAATCATTCAGTTTTGATCACATATGTGGCAGCACTTTCAAGCTATGAACAAACGTATCTTTTTATAATATAGCCACAAAAACGGTAGAAATGTGCACATCAAGACTGAATAAAATGGCTCGACACCACTTTCATCCCAAATCAGTTCAGTGTTTTAAAAAAACTAGGCATAACATCTATAAACGGTGATACTAGCAGGGACAGATAACGTTAGCATTATCTGAGATCAAACGCAATATCCTTGCTCCAAGGAACGTCTGTCAACCGAGCTCATACTCATTGTTCGCCCACTTGCCCGTTTTCCTGAAGATGCCGAGTGTGTCAGATCCGTTATCTCACTTGCGCTACTCCTATCGCTCATTCGCAGATGCTGTTGTCTTTTGGCCTGGATCACCTGAGACATGATTTGTTGCACAATGTCAAAATCACGTAACATTTCCAGAAGGTGATGTAGCTCAGCCAGATCTATTTCACGAGTGTCCAGTTCCAAGTAGTCATCCATACCCTAAAATGAAGAACAAAGCACGTTCATATAGCTGAATCAGTGCAGTGCAATCTGAATGTGGATCAATGAAACTGATCTCTAGACACGAGATGAATACCTAATTTTCGAGTGTGAAAACAAATGTGATAACCGATCACTTCAGTGTCAATTTGCGTCGCATTTCTATTTCACGGCTAGCAACCATATGACAGTATGTAACACGCAATGAACTAATCGCTGTTGCACCCAATCATCAACTGTCTCCATATGTAGACCTCAGATATTTGACCTTGCCCAATCTACTGTTCCGTCATCATCGACAGCAACGAATGATCGTACCGTTTGCTGAGTCATCGACTGGACATCTCGTAGAGGTGATGACTCGGTAAGATGTACAATGTGTTGTAAACCATCGATTGTGATTCTCAGCATATGTAATATGAATGGGTGCATTTTGTGAATTCCCTCTTGTAAACTACTCGTCGTCTATTCGATGATGTCACCGATGTGTCTGAGTCATGTTTCGCGGCCGCAAACTAAGGCTGCTCAGGCAGTGATCTCGTGTATGTCATCTTTGGGATTGTGAAACACGTGTTCAGTACAACATGTGCCCAACTTTGGAAATAAGAGGTTCTATTTCGCTCTTTGTACTTCAACAACCCGGTATATGACTCCCACGGTGCACATAGGTTTTTAGGGGTTGTAACTCGATATACGGCCTACGAGCGCGTAAACGGAAACGAAATAACGATCAATGAAACGGCGGATAATATCACGACAAATAACGGTAGTGGACAACGAGTACAGACTATACGCGGTCAGTTAGTCTCTTCCCATCCACCCGAGGCTACCGCATGAACACAGAGAAAAAGACCGGCCCTCGAACAGAACTTCTTCATGTCGCTCAGCCTGAAGACAACATGATCACAAACCCATTCGTATTTATAGGGTTTGGGACTAGCAACAAGCAAGGTCATATGGAGTGGACCAGACAAAAGTCTAGACAATACAGTCTAGGCGTGTAGTCGGGATGACAACGACAGCTGTCACGAGCGCTTAGGTCGATTGTGAAATCCGGAGTCGTGCACGACCATGTCAAAGGTAAAGATCACTCACAAGTAAACTTTGTTACTTCTGGTCACACAATGTTTTCGGGGAACTGGCAGCTTCCCCGACAGTAGGTCAACAACCGACCTTAACGTCACGGTCCGAGAGCAACGCCTCGTCATTGTAACAAGGTCTATTATATGTGGAATCGGTAGGTGCGGGTTGCCGCGCTTGAAACAGAATGATCGGACGGAATATCTGAGTGGGCTATTTGAGCAAACATTATGAGTGCTTTCGCAAGCCTTACCTCTCGAAAGCATGCATCTAACACCGATTGGTTGCACAAGGCTTAAATGCAGCACTGGTCACAACAGCCTTTTATAAATCCATATGTTCAGACGTGAGAAGCTTCATCACGTATGCGTCATCTATTCTAGAGCTTGGTTGTAGTCGAGTATTCTGACATGGAATTAGCCTACTTCTCAACAAGCTGAGCCTACCTTTACCCAATGGAATAGCCCACCGGAGTGTGAACACTGTTCAACTTAGAACAACTCAATTCTATGACTGCTCATCCTTGGATAAATGGAGCAATGATATGCTTACTGTTTGTTCTGGTTTTGTACTCGCACGCGGTCCTTTCGTCTTCGCAATGGATGAGTGATTGGCCATGAGTAGCAGGCAAATCCGAATGTGGAAAAGAGTCCAACATAAGGTCATAATCGCGAACGGAGTCAGATGAGCCGCATGAACCACGGTCGCGTCATCCGTATGATTCGTTGGGTCTCGAGCTGTATAAGACCAACAACAATTAAAATAAGACAAAACCCTTATTTTAAAAACCGGTTTATTAATGAGCCTGAGCAAATACTTTGCATAACAGTTGCTCAGTTGTAAAACCAACAAACAGCTGTGAACAAACTAGGTGAAGGGACCAAATGAACCAGTACGATTAGGCTTATGTGGAAAGTTCTGACTATTTTAAGGAAAATATCTATTCTACTAGTTATATTCTTGAACGGTTATACTCGTCTGATCACATCATTCGACTTTAGTGCTCCAAAACCGTCTTAACGTACAACTGTGCTACCTTGTACCTCTGCCCCGGCAACCAACCTCGTTCTCTGACCCAATCGACCACCCGGAGATTGGAAGTTGAAACGTTTAAAACGGATAGGCGTTTCAGTGTCCATATACTTTCCCTCCTGATCAATTCCAACCGACCTGAGAGAAAAACACCGTTAAGTAATCAGCCTGCCTGACGGTGGCACCAGCCACAAGTCGCCATCAACATTGTGCAACATTTTCGATGGACTCCTTAGGCAGAATATTAAGCATAAATCGAAATGCTGCTGTCACCAGATTCTACATCGACAGTGGGTTGATGTAACCGAATCGTATCAACCTACGGAACTAAACATTTGTGAGACCATACAATTTTGCAAAATAGCATGGGACTGTATAAATTCATTGTAAGTCGTCAGTTGTTGGCGCCACATGGATCTGTGTTGTTAGTTTCTGAGCAATTCCCATAAATACTCAATACAGTGACTTCAATAAAGACCTCTAAACTGCCGACATTGTACTAAACGTCGAGTTGTATGATTTTGTTATGTGAATTGAATTCATTAATGTAGATGTCCATCTTGAGACAGAGTAAGATCCAGCTGACGAGGACCTGACGGACTGTACAACTACTGACAATAGGTCATAGTCTTGGCTCGATTTTACAGCAGGCTAAAAATTCAACGCAATCTGACAGACCCATTCGGAGTTCAAAGAATCAACCATAAGTAGCTACCTAACAACCGCAAAACTCAGATCGATGTATTCAAACTTTCACACATTGACGATATCACCCTGTTTGATGATGAAATGTTTGCTGGACTCGGTTAACAACAGAACAGCCAAACCATCAATTCCAGCTACCACATCTGCTACCATTTCGAAAAATTACAAATAAGTTATATACTTTTACATTCTGTATATGATAAGGAACGCAAACAGCTGATTATATTTCGAATTTGAACCCAAGCAGGAATTTGGTATTCCTTTTCAAACTAAAACCGTTTCGATTATCTCAGTATCGAATTCAGAGGACGTAAGTTCAGTGATCTTGACCGATTTATCTCGGACACCCATTGTTGTCTGAATATGATATTCAAATAGTTCACCATAGACAGAGCAACTTAATGTTGTGTCATCCTGATGGATATGTAAACATTTAGATAGCGGTATTAATTGATTAGTTGGAATCATCTAGTCGTACAGTACAGAGGGGAACTGTATGCACATCCATAGCGACTGTGGAAGTGCTCTAACATGATCCAATTTTTGACGTGGGTTTACAATAGTAGGGACTCATAATGAGGCATTTAGGAACGTCGGTGTTAATTAATTAATTTGACTGCAGAAGTATCAAATGTGAACAACCCAGTAGTGAGGTTGAAAATGGTCTGTTGAGAGAAATTGAATGTGATGGCTCCAGGACTTCGTGGTGCTCTGTCTGCTCTCATCACGTCGCTTATGGTTACCCCGTTTAGCTTCGTAATGAGCCTGCTAGCAACGTGTCTACCAACAGCGGATCCCGTTCTCCAGCCTCACACAATAATCACAGTCCCTGTGTTTGCTGTTGGAGAATATCGGTCAAAGTGTCTAAGTAAAACGTCTTAGCAGCCTCCGAAGAATTTTTAATGCCTCGTGAAACGCAACAACCTTACCATGCTGTGTTAGCTGCGTGATAAATATCGGTCTCCGTACTCAGCCAGCCAGCCGACTTAACAATTCTTCCGCCCACGCACACTGCGTGATGCCTGCTCAACTTTACCGATAGCCTTCGCGAGTTGCCTGGTTTGTCATATAAGCAGTGTTGCTGCTTTGTTGTCCAATGGATAATGTATCTTTGTGTGAATGAGCGCACATGCACGGTCGGCTACCGAGTCATTACTCTACCTGTTACTATTAATGATGCCGTCTGCTCACGCATGTCCTGAACTGATTGAATTGTTTAGTATGTTCGCTGCCTCATTCATTGTTTCGTAACGCTGAAGTTACTTGCGAACGACGCATCTCGTTCTTTTATACATATTCATGTTTTCAAAATCTGGCCTGATTATCTGAAAACATGTATTCTATCTATTCTTGTGTTTCATCACATTTATAAATTTATTGGCATGACTCTCGAAATTCTTCTGAGCCCGGAGTTTGTAGTTTGGATCAGTTGCTTTTGTGAGCTTACTTCCTGTTCATTCTCGGCTATTTTGCGAGAAATTCGTAATTTTTATTGGTCCTTAGTTGTATACGCGTACACTCGGCTGAATGAAACTTATAGTGGGAGAAAAGGATTGTTCAGTAGATTTTCTCTAGTGCTGTATAAAGTGTTATTTTTTCGACCGCCACTTTGGGAATCTTAGGGTTGTCCCATTTGTCTAGCTGCCTCAGACAACGTTACTGGACTCAGACACTTGGATCAGTTCGGGCAGATTCAACATGTGTGATGTTTACTATGGGTATACAGGAACAACGAACTCGTGATTCTGAGTCAAACTTGAACGGAAAATATTGCCAATGCATTTTGAAACATCCCAGTTAGTAAGAAAATGTTCACGCAGAAGATAACAACACACACCACTGTCAAACGAGCAGAGTTGATGTCTTTAAAACACCGATGGAAGGTGTACTTATCAGTGATCGGCATGTTTAACAGATGCGGACCTCACTGAGCATATGTGAGATTTTCAGAACGTAAATCCTAATAACTCGGGTTGCAACCCAATTTGACAAACCCAAAAACCGTCTTGATAGAAAGAAGAAGTATAGTTCGTATATTTTCTGCTTACTAGTTAATACAAGGTACAGGAGACTAACACTACCAACAGATTACGTTGTGCTAAATCCGGTGGACGTTTTTGTCTTAGAGCTCATTCCAGCTAATTGGATGAACAAGTCACAACTATAATTCTGATCTGATTACCAAATGAAAGTATTCCTCAACCTCGTGTATATCCCTTAGTGTGCTTGTCAAGTGGACGAACGCTGAAATCTATTTAGCAGGTGTACACGTTTAGTTTGTACAACCTCATTATAGTTTGGGCAAGATAACAGCAAAACATAATTATCATAAACTCACAGGTATAAGAAAAATTGAACGTAGAATGAAGGTTCAGCTGAGTGTCCGGGTAAATAAATGTTGCGTTGCACTGTATTTGATAGACACCATAGGGAGCGAACTTGGTTAGACTCAGCCCATCATCAACATGTTCGAACCCGTATGTGCTTCCTGTTACTATTGTCCATGCGATACGGGTTGGTACTGGCGGGTATCCGTCTGATACACAGGCGAATTGATAGCCTTCAGGTTCCATAGGAGTTTGATGAATATAGAGTCTTCTGGGTGTATCTGCAACGTCCGGGGTTTTACGTTCAATAAGACAATCACGAATTACAAATTCCAAGCAATATTATGAACCAATTACACAAATCAACTTTGAAACTAATATTTTCGTGAAAGATTCCGGTTTGATAGAAAGTCCAACGACCCGATAATTTTCAGGTTAACAATCCATTCAGTCAACTCAGCCATCATCAGCAGAACTGTCTGTGTGAATTTGATTGATATATGGCACTGACACAACCTGTAGGCGCTCAGTTACACACTCGTTCACAACAGTCAAGCACGAACGCAGAAAGAAGCCACTTTGTACAATGTACAACATTCAGATACCTATTCTCAAGGTTTAATTGACATAACCGACAAGGAGCACATGATCACGCAGAAGGTTGCAAAGGATCATGAAAAAGCACTTGCCACTGCAGCTCCATCTGATGAAAGACAGCGCTGACTGCTAACTAGTGGCGTCATACAGATGAGTCGATGACAAGCAATATTCTTCATTTAAAAAAAGATGACCTCCAACGCCACCCCACACCTCGCAACTTAGCATTTTCTTACTGTTTTTCAGACAGTCGTCTTTCTTTACCTCCTAGCTTAGGCCAATAGATTCTAAGTGTGCTCTCTAATTTAATTTGCTGCAACCATTCTATGAGTGGATATTTCTCAATATGAGCAGATAAGAGCGATACTATGAGCAGAAACGAAATGTGGGAATTCGGCGCACAATCACCATGCCAATGTGTTGTACATGGGCACAATGCGCTGCGCTATCTCTGTGCCCTCGGTTCGTAAACTAAATACGACGATCTGGCGAACTACAGGATTTAGGTCGGATGACATAATTCAATCATAACTAGAGCCTCAGAAGATGTGGATTAATAATCCATTACATTACTCCCCACCAAAGATGAACAGCATCCAGCAAACGCATTGGTGTTCGATGGTAATTGAATGATTATGCGGAAGAAAATTGCTCATCCGATGCTCATTTTAACTTTCATTGTCTACTTGACGGCCCCATAGTTCGCCTTTGAGAATTGGTTGGAATTTTAAAAACAACATGTACTTTTGCTTTTTGTTCGCAATCTCTGTCAGTTAGAACGAGGATGGCTCAGATAGTCACAATGTTTAGGTAGAGAGCCTTACCAAAAGTTTCGGCCATACTATCGATAGGATTATGTTAAGACAAGGTGAAATCGGAATCTGGACTGGCGGAAAAAAACGTTTTATTGGAAACCAGTGAGTACCTGTTTGGCTGTCAGGTCAATGTCATGGGACGTCACACTAGTTAAATTGATTGGCTAATAGGATCAAGGTTGGGTAACGGAGTTAAATATGCAGACGTAAGCAGTTGTGCAACTGTTGTCAACGGGGGTTCACTTATAACTTCATTGTCAAACCGCAACCTACCGTACAACAAAATCCGCTTTCGAATCGATTCTCTCGTAGCATGTTCAGAAATGTAGTGACAAGCAACAACGTATTCACCACCGGGAAAGTGATTGCGAAATTGAATAACTTCGTACCAGATAGCCGGTCGGAAAGAGTTCGGATATTTCTCTAACATCATGTAGGTAGGTGTAGTGTATCCATCCGCCTGAACCACTTGACAAGACAATGTGTTTAGTCGTCGGTAGAAGTGCAAAGTAGGTGTAAATGCAATTTTTGTACTATCTACAATGAGGAGAAAATAAACTGTATCCGAGTAGACGAGTTTTATCCATTTGCATCACAACAACAACAACATGATGATAATCCACAACAAGGAACCATTTGTTGATGCTGTTGCCTAATTGCCATATAATCATGAAAATTAAACTAGCTACCCTGATTTATAAGTCAAACAATGAGGAGCAAAAGGATTTACTACACGAAAGCTCTTGTCATAATTAACTGGTTAATATCGAAGAACTTACAACTTGCAAGCAGACAACCGAGTTATAAACGAGGATAAGGAAGCATCTATAACACGTACCTCTTGTGCATTTCAACGTCCAGGCTTAACAGATAACTCAATCTTACTAGCACGACGGGATTAGCAACCATCTTCCTCAACGTCTTCAGGGTCATAATCTGTGAATAGTCACGGAGATCGCATCCGCAAGACGAACACGACCAGCCGGTAATTGCTCGCATGTACGTATGTGAAGTGATCGTTTCTCCTTCTAGCGTCTTGCATTCATCGGCCGAATAACTGCAGTTATGTTCCATGTGACAAACAACTAGTTGGCACCCTTGTTGCGTGAATCAGTCATCTAGGTCCATACGGCTCATCAGTTCAGTAAACGGAACGTATTAACCTGTTCTATCAAAAAACTGCTTCATAACCTCGTCACTGCTTAGCTGCTGAATTCATCCGATATGCGCGATGATAGCTTGTCTGAGGGAGGTTTAACTACTGCACAATGAAGATTCAAAGTTGTAGGGTCATATCTCTTTTATAGTTGTTTCATATACGAATCTCTTAGGCTTCAGAGCGAGGTCATCCTGTCATCGATGGTTAACTTGACCAGAGTGGACGGGCTTGGTGTTGGAGATACTGAGATGTTTGTGACTGGGATATGCTGTAGTTCAGATTATTGGCTGTTGTTATCGGGATGGTATCCGCCATAACGGCCCACGCCATACAACAGACCACTACTGATGTTTGGTTGTTCCGATGGGCACGATCAGCTTGTATTAATGACGACCGCCACAACCGGTAATTGAAATGATGTGAAAGAATATTTTTCTGTTTAACCTCCATACAGTTCGGCACGCCTAATCTGTTCTCAGTGGGTACACAAAGTCCGAACGGGTAAATATTGTGCTTATAGGTAACCTCTATCCACACAAAGCTGTCGGTCCAACCTGATGCAAAAGTTTGGTGCATGGGCTTTCTCCGAATGTCCACATGCAAGCAGTGATGCACAGGCTTGCCCTGATGCGGGTCCATCTGTCGCACACACAATCTGTAGGAGCTCAGATGCAAGTTTTTATTAGTTGGTGAGTCTCTGTGTTGGGTTCTTTCCATGGTGCCTGTAGACTCGCTCCCTGTGAACTTGAAGCCATGTCTTCGTGTAGTTTAGTGGCATGGAACGCGATTAAGTGAAACCATGGCAACATAGAATTCAAATGATGTAAAGCATTGCTTTTGGGGGGAGGGGGGAGATTATTAGGTGGATCTAACTTCTGACATGACTCGCGGGAATCAATAACGCCATGGCTACATACAGGGCTAAACAACTTAGACCATGAAACGTCTATTTTCAGGTTATGTTACGACTGTAGTGGTAGATCCACTCGCTGACCGCATACACCTGATTCAAAATACTCACCCACAACCACAAAAACAGCCAAACGTAGTCGATCATGTGTGTCTTATAGAAGAAGTGATCACAAAACTCAATAACACTGAAACATATAGTGGCAGATGACTATATTTGATCATAAACAATTGATCGATTAGACAGCGACAACTTAATGTGGGACTAAACCACCAATGTTCCAATGAGAATTGAATGTCTCATCAATCAGAACAACACAGTTTGTTATACAGCCCTGAAAAAGAGGCTTGATTCTAACAACATTTTCACTGGGATGGTTTACTGCCACTATGAGAGCGCGTGCACACTGACTTCTCAGACTAAACTGCCTGCCACTGACATCTGAATTGTTACGGTAGATGAACCGTCCGATTCTGTCCATCTGAAATGCTCTAATCATAAGCGTGATGCTGGAATCCATAAGAACGTTAGTGCATACGATGATTCTATATGCCAAAGTGAGTTGAAGAAATTTCAGGGTCAAAGCAATATGTTGTAATTAAAATCTTAGTGTTTCTTGTTAACTGTTGGTTTGCAGTCCATTTTGGAGTATGTTAACCTTCCCTCCTCTTCACTCTCTCATAATTTTTGATTATGTACAAATGCATTGTTTTTTAAACATCCTATAGGTAGACCATAATTCCACAATAAATGGCAGTATATTGGAATCAGAACAAACCATACATCTTAATTGTACTAAGAATTTCGTGTATGATTCAATCAACTGAACAATCTGAAGATGTGCATAAAACGTTCCACCTGTTCCGAACTAACTCATGGTTTCACGATCAACGATTTGACGCTTACAGTGACGAGAGTGATCACCAATCTTCGTATATCGGCAGGCTTGTTTTTAGTCGTTCATCATCGTCGTTGAGCTTTGAGCCGCATCCGTGAATACTATGGTTCGAGCTGTCGTTGTTCTTCATAGCAGTCCACGAACAGTCAAATACCGAATAATCGAAAACGTGTAAAAGAGGAAAAAATTGCAAAAAGGCAACAACAAAAATCCATGGGCTGGAAGAAGAGCTAGCTGCCTTATGGATGCAAGGCAGCCGCTGACTGTGGCACTGCCGTGTTTGAGAGCATTTCTAGCCACCTGTGTAGATGGTCGCAAACTCTCCAATCTGGCTGGCAACGCCCACTGAGCTTGCTCGGTAGGGTGATCACGGCTTCTGTGGCCAAGTCAGAGGACGAAATCCAGTTCCAGACACGACAGAAAGTGCTCACCGGATCTGCTGACCGACTAATCCGTCGGAGCGCTGGATCATTGTTGGCTTAATTGCTGACCATTTGTGTTAGCTTTAGGAAATCAAAATCTAACGAAGAGCACAGATGAAGTAAAACTGGATTCCTTAATCTACTAAAGCAATGACAACTTCAGATACTTCTCAGTCATTTACCGCGTGAAGTGATATTAGCTTGAGGCATGCCACTCGGAGCCTGTGGTTCCAAAGCCTGATCCATGAAGCAACTGGATGCAACAGGTAGTTTCACAATTGATGCCATTACAGTCGATTGCGTATAAGTTGAATAACACAGAATGAAGTCTGTGAAATAAATTTATTTCACACATTCTTCTCGACTTCAAAAATGTGACACCCAATGTTAAGCTAAACAAAATTTAGGCCGAAAACAGATTAATACTTACCCGTTGCTTTCAAAAACCACCTTCACTCCAGCGTGTTCAAAATAACTTAAAATTTACAATACACCAGTCTTGAATTTTACATCCACGGTGAAAAAAGTTGTAGGAACCACAAATAATTATCCAGTTGTTTCCAGTTCATCGTACGTTTAGTTTAATTTTAAGTGTTACTTGTTTGTGATTGGGAAGAGTATATGGAATGAATTTATCATGCGAACGTAGTGTTCTCTCTGTGTTATTCAACCGATGCCACACGTAAAAGTTCACCATTTATTTCAAGGGTGAAAGTCTGTTACTTTATAAATGTAGGGCGATGATAACTTACGCTTCAGCTGAATGAACACTTCTGTTTTCACAAGCGCGTAAGTTTGACCCAAGTAGATTTGCATCACTGTACACTCAATGAGGTTACGTGATGTTTCTATCGCGTGACCAGACCACAAAATGGTATTAGAGTTAGTCACCATTGTTGACGGATTACCAAGAAGCAGAGTCCATGAGTATTCCTTCAGGGATCGCGGTTCACCATCTGAGTTGCACAGTATAGGCTTGCCGAACAGATGAACTCGTCGTGTGAGTTCAATTCGCGCGTGCGTCATTCGTTCTACAAAGATGAATGGTCACCACAACTTTTCAAACCATCTGACTGATATTAAAATGCTGAACAAATAAGGGGATAAAAGTAAGTAAAAAGGATTGGGAGGGAGGAGAACTTAACTACTAAAAGTAAATTTGACTATATACTCAAATATTCAACATCAAGATACCTGCAACTTGAAAAAGAGACAGCCAAGCCGCTGTCTTGTTAACTGTGCGCATGCGGACAACGTGTGTGTGTGTGTGTGTGTGTGTGTGTGTGTGCGTCTGTTCCCTAGGGCCGTTTACATGACTCACCATTCATGGCACGTCAATGCGTCCGTAACATACCACTTATCATCATCAAGACAGCTTCCTTACGGCTTTCACTGCCCTGCGTCACTAAGTGCACTCATTTCATAGACAACTCGGTCAAACAAGGAAGACGTCCACACTATTCAGCCTGATTGGCCGCCATCTCACCTAAAGTATCCAGCCGTCAAAGTCTCCAGTCGCAAAAGCCCCACCAAGGGAGACGAACCCGACCCAAAATAGTGAATATCTTGGTGAACCACTTTATTTCTCTACGCCAGGTCATCATCTTTTTACTTCGATCCTAACACCAGCCGGTCACGGCATCAGCGAAGATTGATCTGTACGACGGACAACAAGCTAACGTTCTTCGTAAAATAATACAGCCCTCACTGCCATGACCCTTACATCCCATTGAGATGTCTCGCTCTCGCCACAAGTGTCCTCGGTTAGTTCAGGGACTTGTTTTGTGCATCCGTGCGTTTAAACGACCCTAAACGACTGAATCAAACGCATATTTATAGTCGAGAAAGGTAGTAGCTGTTGGACGGTGGTATGCATGAGGTTACTACAGAAGTTAACAAAGCGTGAAATTTGATAAATACATCCTGCTCCACGAGAAAACCGTGTTTGTTTTTCCCCAATATCTGCTTCAGAATCCTCGATGATTTGACGAAATATGAGGGAAGCCAGAACCCAGGTAATGACTGGGCTCAAGCTAATCTCTCCAAGGTTTTCACAAGAGTTGTCGATTTGTTTTTCCAATGTGGTTACTATCGTCTAGTGACTCCAGCAAAGAGGGACGTTCTGTCGTCCACACAGGCTGAAACAACTGAGTCATAATCTCTAGTGACGCCATCCCCCAACTTCATTATAAAGTGCCGGCACAATCTCATCTGGACTGACCTCCCTATTACGTTTGAGAACCAAAACGCATTGACAAACCTCAGTTTTAGTGGATGGTTCTAAATCCACCGACCAGGGTACTGCATTGCAAGTTCGCAACGATAACGTAGGAGAAGCAGGAGACCAACTAAATTATCCGCTCAAAGTATGTATTCCAACAAGAACGACAATGCTTAATGCATCGACACCACTAATAGTTAAGAGCTATGTGATTAATCTGAGACGAGGTCTGATTCGAAGAAAGAGGACGCGAAGTATAATGATGATGCATTGGTCAGAATGAGTTAATGCTCTGCGTACAGTCACAACAGCAGCCTCGTATTTTAGACCAGGTTACCCTATTTGTTACGTATAGTAGGGTGGATAGTCGAAACATGCTACTGCTTATCTCTCCTACACCTACTGTCCCATCCAACTTGGCTGTTAGATCAATCCTGACTCCTAATCTTAGTAATTGCTCTACAAGCCCCATAACCTATTACAACAGAGCGACTTCCCTCAATAGGTTTCAGGTCAAGGCATAACCGATAGTGTCAGATAACTGTGATTTATTTTTGTTTTACTGTTTTCACTAAGTGCTGTATTCTTTCAACAGCTGGGTATGAATGCACCAATCGTTACGTATAAAACATATGCGGAAAAAATATACACATTGTAGCGAAAAGACGTCCAATAAAGCACAATCCTTATTGTCCAACACGCTAGTTACCATGTTACGGGCGCGCTCGCGTTTATGAGTCAGAATTCCAGCCCACAACAACCTCCCGGTTTCTCCTCACGCGTCGTGTGCACTTCTGCCCTGTTTATATGTGTGACTGGCGTCGTCTATAGAGAGGTTTCTTCAATCGTGCAACTAATTGCACACAGCTAATGCTTGCTCTTTCCCTAATGACACTTAGTATTTCATCCTTCAAGGTCGTTTACCTCGAACCTCGTCGAGCGTTGTTTAACGCACTCGAAGGTCGCACGCACTTTTCCCTTGGCGCGCTTTTGAGTGTCGCCGATAGGCTGTAGTCCACCTCGCGCTACCTTTCTTTCTGCTCTTGGTTGCTGCCGTTAATCCCAGACTAGGAGAGAACTGACTGCTCATCACATTTCCAAACATTACCGGAAATATAGGGTTTGCTTCCAAACCTCACTGCGATCTTTAGTTTGATGCCTGTTGGGATTACGTTTCGACTGCTCTCTAAGTAAGGTGTTTTTTATTGTTAGTGGACGAGGGCTTAGCGCGTACCCACTTGTCCATTACAATTCCACGACCGTGTCGAGATATTCCTGAGAGTGTTGGAATAATCGCGTCTCCGATAGTTGCTCTGCGTTAACTCCAATCTAGTCCTGACAGTGGCAAGGATAAGCACTACTGACGAGCTATAATGAGACTGAAACTCGAGTCTAGTGCTTCTGCTGTTCGAAAGAGGCTGATTGGAAAGTCTACGGGGATGCGATAGCTGCGATCAGTTGTGGGTGGTGTTCATCACCATAATCATCATCATCATCATCATAGACAGTAATACATCAGTGGTTCACACTGATGCTTAACTGCCACACAACCAGGAAGAAGAATAAAAAAAAACCCCTGTATAGGAAGAGAAAAAAAAAGAAAGGGAAAGGGGAGGGGACCTAGTCACTAACAA
>LUCH01001802.1:59601-93559 GCA_013368495.1 Paragonimus heterotremus
TGTTATGATTATTGATGGTTGTGTGTGGGCTGAGATACTGCCAGGGCGCCCATACCTAGACAGGAAAACAACTAGAGTTATCAACCAAAGCCTTTGGCTCAAAAGCCTATACCACAAGGCAGCGGGTGGGTGGCAGTGTACCAGAACTGGTACGTTTCCCGGAAGAAGATACCAATCTTCTTCCAACCTCCAACCTGGAGGACCAGAAGACTAATTTGTCAGACCTCTACCTATTGGCCTGCCTGGCATGAATGACTCTATCTGTGTGGTGGCCACACCGTCCAGTTTAGCCCAATAGGTCATCGAGATGCGTAAGCTGTCACACCGCGTCAAGGTCCAGTCTCGTTGTGTTCAATCTATATTAAAACCAAAATCCCCTACTACACATCAGTAAAAGAATAGTTAGTCGGACTGGACGAAATTTTACTTTCCACCGTGAACGAAGAAATATCAAACTTGTTTCTTAAACGTACTCATGTTGACTTGGATAAACAGCTTTGAAAGACAGTGTGTCTGGATTCCAAACTGGCATGCGTAAGTTGTCATCGCACGGTAGTCGTTTGTTTCGCCGAGGTAGAGTACAGTGAAGTCGCAGTTAGTTCTGGAGGAACATTCCGACACACGGAAGCTTTGCGTGCCGTAAAGTCGTTTCCAAGATGGTATATTGCTGGTATTGAAATGTTGATTAGTGTGTAATAGTTCGCACCGTACAGGTCTCGAAGGTGAACCTGACCATTTTACCTGTGGCCCGTCAGTACTCAGAATAAGACGTGAATCTTTATGTCCTGTACCTAAACAACACAAAGAAGAACGCGCATGGTCTTCAAATGCTTACGTTTCACAATCACCGAATGCGAACTCAAACAGTATAGAACACATATACAAAAACAAATGAATTTCTTTAAAAAGAGCAAACTACTGAAATCTAACTCGCTGCCACCACAGGATAAACAGTCTTACAATATTTCAAAAATAGTTCTGCTACATTAAGTCAAACAATGTCAGATTTTGCTATCCAACTGACTGAACTCACTCTCAGATGGTAAAGCCGATACTGCAGACTTTTGAAACGCCTTTATTCTTTTCGAAATATTTGAAGGATTTGCGAATCTGACCGTGATATTCGAGTGTTCGCTCATGTGACCACGCGCGAACCGACACGCTAACAACGGAATTTATCAGCGTTTCGGCGGATAACCTGAGGCAACAGGCTGGATGGTTTGACCGGAACAGTCAAGACACGGGCTCGCCGAAGCTCCGACAGCGATACTCACACCTTTACTGTAGGTTGTGAAAAACCCATACCTTCCGTGATATCATGTCTCGAGCTATCCGTTCGAACTATGCGGATAGTTCGCCACAACTTTCCTAGATATGAGATACGTCTGTATACATGTCTGACTTTCGAAGCGACGACCAATTTAGCCCGTCATGGCTACAGCCTCACGCAGACAGCCTTCAGCGTTGTTTATCTTACATGATGGTTTTCTCAAATCCAAGATGAACTCTCAGGCTCAGACGTGATTAAATGCTAAGCGATGCGTGCGGATGCATTATCGTTATCGAAGTGGTTATCTGGTGGAAACTTAGGGAATAACAACTGTATCAATTATCTGTTGTGTTTCAGGAGGGAGGCAAGCAATTTTTTGGTGAACAGTATATGAAAGATAAGTGGGTCAAGTACCCAAAACACGAGCGCCGCACAATCTTCTTATTAAAACAGACCCACATACACCATTCACCACAATGTATGTGCCGGTAGTGAAACATGATAGTAACCTGGCACCGTGGATGATTAATCCTATTCTCGTGGCTGACAACTCCAGCCGCATGGTTTTGCTAGATGGAAAGTGTCATTCCCAATCCATTGTTATGTATTTAGCAGGTAGAGTATTAAAACGTTGATTCATTCAGGATACACAGTGGATCGATTAATGCCAGACGACCTAGAGGCTGCCAAGGCAAAAGGTAAACCAAGAAATAATTTTGCGTTAACGACCGCCCAGTTTGGAAAGGTCGCTACATGAATTACGACGGAGCTATGATAAATTAGAAGGATGACCGTACCTCCAAAGTTAGGGGGCGACGTTAGCCAACCTAGAATACCATTGGTGACAGAGCGACATCTCATGAAGCCAAAGGGTCTACTATACATGACGATTATAAGAGTCGCGTTACTTTACAACCGTGAAGCCTGATGTGGACCCTCTTCTAATATGTGACCACCGATGTGTGCGTTCATTTGTTCGCATTAGGTGGTACCAACGGAGAATCAACGATGTAACTAGAGAACAAGTACTAAATAGTAAGCACCAAGCGGGTTCCATCACTCTACCTCCAAGTATACATAGTTTAGATAGTTAAACCATGTACCAGGAATTCTAGCTAATCCCTTACCACATCGACCACATTTTAAGATGTCGCAACCGATTGGCGTTAGGTGCGAGATGGGCAACTACTTACTTGACGTGCTAAGATGAATTCATTCGCAAAAGGGTCAGCTATTTCATGTGGGATTTGTCTTCTATGCTGAGGATGCCAAGGCTCACACAGCTTGTGGTTGGAGACGTTGGATGAGGAAACAGCTAATCGGGCTCGGTACCGTGAATGATGCAGCTGTTTGGTCGAATTACCTGTGTAGTAAGTGCAATCGATGAAGCGCCGCAGCGAGGGCTGAAACGAGCTTGTCTTACTGATGATTTACTTTCACTAATGGTTCGTTTTTGGTATTCACGGTGTGGGCATCCCTATGCTAAATAGGTCAGTGTATTTTTTCAATAGGCCTCATTCTTTCTCTCTTTTCCTTCCTAATTAGGATCTATGATTCCCTCTATGGAAGTACGACAGTTTTGCATTGGCGTAAACCACTGATGCATTAGTGTTTACAGTGGCGATGCTGACGTTGACAAGCCAAACAAACAAACAACGACCTAGCTTTTATGTGAATATAGGTGACATCCATTTCCATCACCGCACAGTTTAATATTTAGATGTTCAACTAACAGCTATGTTCGCATATCGTTTCTTTCAGAGGTAATGTTTGTACACCTGCGTCCTCTGTTGTGTTCCACGTAATGCGTACCACTTTTGTGTGATATGCACCATCTCATTGTGGATCGAAGAAACTACCAAACCTCCGCACTCCTGACTGAAACACAACCATGAATTCTAACCTTTGTTTCCCACTCCGCATGATGTGTGCTGTTAGCGAATCGTCCATATCATGATTCTTTCCTCCCATGACAGTCTGTGACCGACCTTGTACACCTGACATGTTTCACCAGATGAACCGCTTTTGCAGTTCGGTATTCGTCGTCGCATGTATGCAGCTCCTGTTTGGGGCGAAAAAGCCGTACGACGGCCCATTATCAAAAAGATTGAAACGGAAATTAATAGCGGCTTCACTGAAAGCTAGTCAACAGTCCAGCTTCAAAGGCTACACTGTGATATCAGTAATATTCAGTCGATATTCGGCCAAAGGCGAGTTCAGTTCTTTCAGAAATGAAGCATATTTATTGGAATAAGCATCAAAAATTTACCGGAAGGCATTCGCAACTTACGGACAACTTTGACAGCTAGCTTTTTGGAAGTAACGTGACCACCTTGTTTGAATACACAAGATATTTCGTAGTCCCCTGGGCCCAATTCCGGTTGCAGTGTGGCTGTCGGACCGTCTACGTGAATGTGAAGGTCCTCCCGCGTTTTAACCCACTCTGTTCGAGCCTGACCGGCAATCTCAGGGGGTCGGTTGACGTAACACGTGTAGCTAAAGCTGGTACCAAATTCGTGGAACGTATGCCATGCTCCAATAATGGTCAGTTCCAAACGTGTGAAGACTGAGGTATGGCAGTGCAGAGATATAAAAAAAAGAGACAAAACGGTTGGTGTGGGTTTCAATATGATGTTGCAACCAATTGTGGATACACAGTGAGCATTTAGTAGTATGAAGCGGACTACTATGAATAGTAGATATCCATCATCTATTCGCTAATATCACATAAAGAGTTTGTTGGGAACATCTACTAGAACACAAGATAGGAAGGCCAGGAATCAACAGTTGAGTACAAATTGTACGGACGCATTAGCGACAAGGAGCACAGCTGACGCTTAGAACCAGTGGAAACACAGAGAAAACGTGAATGTTGTTAGGTATACCTATATATCAGTAGGATGTTTCACGGTTCGTGAACAATCTGGAATAACCTAGTAGAGTAGACGAGGTGGGACCGACCAACTATCCTGTTCCATTGATTCATAACAAAAAGAGAAAATCGCACACCCCATTGCAGATCTCACTTTTATGCATGAGTAGTAGCTGGTAGTGTATGCACACACACACACACACACACACACACACACACACACAAACATTGGGACGAACGTTGGATCCCATACGTGAATTGGAATTGAAAGTATGTAGAATCCATTGCGAGCCAAATGTGGATTACGTCTATCGTTGTTCAACTGAAGTACCAGTGTTCGGAACGCGGTGCGTGCAGCTGAAAAGTGACTCGGATGAAGATAGAGACAGCGACATCTATTACATGGACGTTACAGCCATGAACAGATTAACGTCATAAGTTTGACTAGTCGCCCTTCATTTTGTCTTAATGGAGATCTTCCGTTCGATTGGCGAAATGGGGATTTGGTCATACATTCGGGTATTTTTCAAACAAAGTGTACAGCTGATTTTTGGGAACGTTTCAGTAAAACTCGTGAGCTGTGAAACAACTCGGGATAATTTAAAATAACCGAACACGTGTGGAAAGTCCGGCGGTTACTGAATCTTTAATGCTTTTGTAGAATAAGACTCCAACTTCACATATTTCGTTGTGTCAACCAGGAACTGGAGAGAACTACATTCTTGGGGCACTTACGGATGACCAGTAAATCCATCGTTCCCGAAAGTTGACCATCCAGAGTTTCACACCTTATTTGTTGTACTCTTGATTCATTTCCAAACGTTTCTCCATCCAATAACACTTCAGTGTACTCGGCGGATCGATTACTCACTCTTTTCAACATTCGTTCTCCTAGGAAGCAGTTCATCGGTATATCTTCTATGAATACGAACTCATCAGTGGATCCAGGCTTGTAACTGAATGCCAAAACGATAGACGTGTCTACCCCGAGTGTTACGAAATGTCTCTCTGGTTTCGTTGTTAACCGGACGGTAGAATCTATGAGAAATAACAGACGAACAGCAATACTAAATAAATGAAAAAATTAAAGGATGTACAACATATTCACTGCAACAAACGGAACCAAACACATTGCAGAGTACAACTGTCAGAAGCGAAATCTCATGGGCAATGCATACTGAGGAAACCGACCAAAAGTGGTCCTCACTGTGATGATGGTCCCTCTTGAGTCTGAGAATAACCCGGACCATACTACCACGGGAAAACGTGTTGATTTATATGAAAATTAGTCATTACCGTTTGCGCAATGCACCTCTTTTTTAGTATTGCGCACTTGATACTCCACTGTATACCCTGTTACTAAAGCATTCTTACTGTTTTGATAGCAAGCAAATGCAGCTCCCTTGCATACTGCACTATTCACTATAGCGTGATGAGCTGACCAATGGTGACACCCTCACTGACCACATGCTTCTCGTCCACAGATTACTAGTATTTTGGCAGATGGAAACTATGAACTGTACTGAGTACTGGAAATGCGGTTAAAACATAGTGTACCTGTAGGCTCCGCGTAAGTGATCAGGAGAGAAGTTAAATGGCTTTTGCAACATACTATTGACCAGTGGTTTTAAGTGAAGCAGATTAGCCTAAGTGACAGTTATTCGGTGGATATTGTTACAATTTTTTTTTTGTATTTCGGTTTGCAAACACTTCTACGGTTTTAAAACACTGAGTTTTCTTGATCTAGTTTATCAATGACAACAGAAGGCATAAATCCCGAGATGTTAGCAGCGTTGGACGGATTCGTGACCTTGTAGTGTAAAACAACTGAAGAACGTTCAACTATCGGTTTTTATAAAGAGTGTGTAAGATCAGATCGATTCTCACCGTTATTTTGCCGTTTGATGTTGAGGGAGAAACTGTCCACAGGCAAAATCAATCTTGTCAGTTTAGTAACTTCACATATCGAAGCTTCACAAGAACGGCTGAATAAATATCTAGACTTAACGACGTTTTACATCTACACTTAACAGTCTACCATTGATATGTCATATAAAGCTCGAGAACCTCGTTAGAACCATACTGAAAAACACTAGAACGAAGACCTCGCATATTAATCAAGAAACTGTCTCATTCGGATGAAGAGTGCTTACTCTCTACGGATAGCTTGAAACACATATAGAACTTATCGTCAGATCAGTTTAAGCGATTACAACTGGAGGTTCTGTCCCTCTGATTGAAATGCATAAGTCCTTTCAAAAGAGTCGGCCGATTACAAACACAAGTGTAACCTGTGAATCTGTATGGTCAAATAAAAGATTGCTGTCCAACGCCGCAGAACAATGAAGGATGGCTCCGTGCAAATCTGATCGATATTTCACACCATTTCCTGAGATCAGCAATGCTGTTTGACATATGAACATTATCGAACTTTAAAACACCTGCGAAAAATGATGGAGGTGGTTTTCCCTCAGCTAAACAGAGGTTCTGGTACACATCATGAACAAGGCTGACAATGAGTCGAAAATGAAAGGTATCTTCGCGTATATGCGGAAATTTCAGGCAGACAGTGCGGCTAAAAACAATATTGTGACAGAAAATTACTTTCAAAGAACTTGCAAATTTTACTACTACATAATTACTTCTTATAACCATAATACGAATAAACAAAGCCAACCAGAACCTGCACACCTCAGTTAAGAGGTGCTCCAAAAACACAAAAGTGTGGTGTCTCACTGAAGCCAATTCTATGCATAGACAACTCGACTTACCACAAGCTTGCCAGATGGCTTTCAGACATTCGCCATACCATTCGCCAGACGTTTATCCTCCATTGTATAAAGAATTCCTTCGAACTGCTACAAGCTTTAGAAAACGTATAAATGAGTTCACATAGGAAGTATTCTATCGATGTCGACTCTCTATTTACAAACGTCCCCTTTTGAGAACTATTTGATTTTTCGTGCCATTTTATCTCCCCTTGAAATTGGCCCTTTTGCATCCCAGTTGATTACCTCAAAGAACTTCTGCTTTCGTGCGCTGAGAATATCCGTCTTGATTTTTCAGGGTCATATTACAAACAAATTAATGGCGTGACGATGGGTAGTCTGTTGGACCCAACACTTGTGGATATAGTCTTAGGAATGACTGAATTACATCTATTGATGTTATAGACGGTACCAGCCTCTACATGCGATATGTAGGTTACATCTCAATTTAGATCACTAATATTCATTCTGTTTCACTTTTAAACCTCTTGAATTCCGTCCATCCTGATCTTTTTGCTTCCCATGAAAAATAAACAAATGACAATTTATTTTTTCTAGACATTTCACTCACTAGGAGACAGGATGGTTCACTAGAACGATCGTTGCACCGCAGTGCTATTTGCAGCGGTCGATATTTGTAATTTTTCTCTATAGCGCCAATTACTTATAAACGAGGTCTGGTGTCAACCCTGTTTCACAGAGTTGGAAAAATCTTCACCGATGGCTGCTTGCAAGGACAGGAGAAGATATTAAAAAGAGTGTTGTTCGCAAATGGGTATCTCGAGAAGTCTACCAGCATTCACAGCAGGAAAACCGATCATGACTGCTCTGGGTATGGTTCCTAAGAAATAAGTCTCTCTGAGATAACTTTTCAAAGGCGACGATATCGCAACTGACGTAAGTCGAAAATTATAGTCAGCCGTAACTTGTACATACCCTGCGGCTGAATTGGGGTTGCCACTCACAACTAGAAGTGTCTCTCAGCTTGTTCATAATCATGACCTCTTGAAATGTTCTGCCTCACATGTAATTTATCAGTTTATTTGCAATTGCGGTAACGTCTATGTCAACAGAGCAGATCGGTGCCTACGACAAAGAATGGTTGAGCATATGCTTAAGTGGGTGATGTGCGTGATAACGCCACTGGCAATCACAACAGAACAAGTAAGCTGAAATCCCACTTCATCTACTGCGAGGCACATCATGGAAACAAGTCACGTTGTTGACCCCGCCAACTGGTTCCACGTAATATTGGGCAACCGGGGCCCTAAACTGCTCGCACTTTCCGAGGCAGTGTTTATCAATACTTGCCGTCCGGCCCCGTGTGTGCATCAAAACTGTTGACTCATGCAGTTTGTCTGCCTTGAAACTGATCTCAGCCCTTGTTTCATGTAGATCCAGTCGTTGATCGCTTGTATTGTTGTTGCCATTCACATGCACTATATATTCTATATCATTTTTGGCACAAGATTTTCCATTTCATGCAAAAGCAAATCATTTTTGTGCATTAGAATGCCTACGTTAAAATCTTGGACGTGACGACGAGAACGCGATTGGTCCAACTAGCCGGAAGGGACAACCAATCTTAATTAGAGCACTTCGGATTGGCTACTTTGATAGAGGAAGTGGTACGGGTTATTCAAGGGTTGTCAGCGGATTTGCTTAATGAGAACAGGGTTAGCGATCAAAGTGGAGCACAGATCATCTGACCCTGTCCCCATTAATTCATAAAACTGCGAACCATATTGGTTCCTTCGACAGGTAAAGGGGTGCGAGTGGTTGGGAGTGTCTGTGGGTCTCACGTCCAATAGGAGTGAGGTTTAGGGTTGTGGTAGATTTCGAGCTGTAATACGAGAGCTTATCAGTTTATGAGAACATTTTCATTAGTTCTCTTATATACATGGCTGACGGACGTAATTACATCAGCATGATTCCCGAAACACGCAGACACATTACCGAAGCATTCGAAAGGGGCGATGACTGGCGTATGGTTGCCGTTCTGAACGGGGTCAAGTGCCGTATCGCTTACAAGCGGCTTCATGTGGATCACATCAGTTGAAAAAACCTGAATGTTTTGTGTAATGAAAGGCATACAGTGGGTCTTCTCTATTCTTTGTTGCCGAACGATTCCCTGTCCAACGGTTACGTCAGAAGGACACAATAGCGCAACTAGTGTTGTTCGGTTGACTTCGGCCATGGTGAAGCCCTGGAACGATTCAGCCGGAAATCGCATGACACGAACATGGACGCATACTGTGTGTAGAGACATATTGTGGTGGACTGTCAGGTAGGTGGTGCGAGCATTCCAACTCTCGGTGGAATAGCCCAACACAGGTGAGGTGCGTTCAAACAACCGCCGCGAGTGGATGGAAGATGGTGTGGGCGACCGGATGCGTCATCGCTCGACCGGATCGGACCAACGGGCGAGACGTGGCAGCCGAAATAGAATGGATGACCAAATTGAAGGCCTGATTATTCCAACACTCTCAGGAATATCTCGGCAAGGCTGTGGAGTACGTTCAAAGCCCACAGTGGGTGGACGGAGGACAGCACGAGCGACCGGACGAGCCATCGCTCAAAGAAATCGGATCAACGGACGAGGAATAGCGGGCGGAAAACCCCCGGGATAGAAGGCGTAAATCACACACCTAAACCGGGTAGAAGTGCACACGACGTGTGAGCGGAAACCGGGGGGTGTTGTGGACTGGAATTGTGATTCAAAATCACGAGTGCACGTGTGGAATGGGAACCAGTAAGTTGGACAATAAAGATTGTGCTTTATTGAACGCCTTTTCGCAACAATATTACTTGATAAGTATAAACCTATTTAGTGAAATCGACGGACAAGCGCGGCAGTCAAGAGAATAAGAATGCGTCTTCGTATTGGTATTTTCTAAGTGTAAGTCTCGGATTTTATTCATAAGATCAGTCGGCTGAATCTGTTGTCTGATGTACTGAACGCGTTGGTCATTGTTAAACCGGACATAGGCATGTTCTTAGTTGAACAAACAGCACAAAACCGGTATTGGAGGAACAAACGGCTTATTGAACCAGGTATGTGCGTGTAACCGCTAAAGGTCAGTCAAATTAACTGTTTGTCTTCCGCTTATAGTGGCGTATTATTCAGTTTAACGTTATACATTATGTACGTAAACCTCTCCGAACTACATTAATGAACCCGGAATTCACCATACCGAACACAATCGTGCACACAACTGAACTGATTTCCATTAAAATGTATTTTGCAATTTGGCCAGCCAAATAGTAGATGGTTTTTCATTGGTCATTAATGGAATGTATATTGTTACGCAAACGCGATGAGTCCACCACTGGTCCCATACACATTGCAAGCGATAGCGCCACTATTACCAGTCCAAGTTGATGGAGGTCCACACGGGTGTATACTGTTGGTGTCAGTGTGCTGGCTATTGTGGTGAACCATCTAATAAGCATGTTTGGTAGCTGATAGCATTCACAACGCGCCACTAACTAGGGACAGATAAGGTAACGGATTGGTTGTTGTTGATAGTCAGCAGCATCGGGCAGAGTTAACGGAATTTGGTATTATCCTTTTCCATAAAAAAAGCACTTCCATAAAGGCTATCAGCATGGCTAGCTGGAAGCATGATGAGTGAACTGATGTATCGCAAATAGATCTAAGCAACTTGGTTAGGAAATTTCTACACGCCGGTATTGCATGTGACGAAGAAAACAATGACAATCCACAAACTCCAATGGGCGTAGTGCCGGTTTGCAACTTTCTCGAAAAAGTAATGCGAAGTCGAATTAAATTGCGATGGCGCCGTACGTCGCCAAGTTTTATGCACAATTTCCCGCCATAAGAACTGTTATTCTTTCTGCTACTGAACCAACTGCTGTTGTTATATTAACCTCGAGGAATTGGTCCGAATCACCGTCTACAATTTTGATATGAAAAAGACTCAATTGGCACCGTATTTTTCGCCTTCCTTAGGAGCTGACTGGTTAGGGAATTGACCTCAGCCGCCTTCAGCACACCAAACCTTGAGTTGTGTCGTGAATCGATTGCTATTTGCTAACAGATTGTCGCGGTGTTGTAAACCCTTCTAAACGGTACGCTGGTTCGTCATAGCTATCGTAATTCGCTTGGCAGAATTCGGATTCTTGTCACGGTAATAACTGACACGAAAACCTCGGTCCCGAATGGTACCGCGACCGTCCCGTATTCATTCCCAAGGTAAGCCAAAAGACGCTTTCAGAATAAGAAGCTTTATTCCTCTCCAAAATGGGGTGCGACTAGGACGACAAGTACAAGGTATCTATAAGGCACGTCATGACCACACATTCCCACCACATTATGAGAAAGAGTTAGGATCGCACATGTGCATAGCGGTAGAAAAAAGTCTCAACCGACTTGAACAGTTCCGCTAGTTCTTTCTCACGACGGAGGCGCCATGGGACGGTCACAGGGTGGGCGCCCTAACACACAGTCTACTGAAGATTAGTCGAAAATCTGGTTAAGTTCAAATGAATACAACCCACAATTGATCACAGCTTTCATATTCAGAGGACCTTTCCAGCCGGTTTCTCTCGAAGACGACCACCAGACTCCAGTTGCTCTTTATTAGAACTCATCAGCTACACGTACCCTGACTTACAAAAGACAGCTGAACTTCGTTGTAGGTTATCGTGAGGCAGCAATGCTGAACACTACCCCAGTGACTCTACATTAAACACAACCGAACTATCACAACGAAATGTCCAGCCGTACGCGCTGATGCATAATGCTCAGGTGGTCCGATTCCGTATGATGGTCTGATCGAGGCAATGCAGATCAGCATACGAAGCACTTATCTAATCGGATGTGCAACCATGTCAGTCAACCAAATGGGAGCCGTGCTGTTGAATAAAGGGATCGTCCATGCAAAGCTCCCAAATCACTTATCGCGCGTCACTTCCTCAGTACAAATCACATTAAGGACAGTACTCCAAGTGATTGTAATCTCGGAATGTAATTCCATCTCGTAGACTACTTTGAAACGTGTGTTGTTTTTATACCTAGGGAGAATTCGTCTGGGCAAGCAAAACTGCAGAGAACATTCTGGTCATCTCTTGTGAGTGTACAGGTTTTGTACTAGTGCTCTCCTTTCTTCTGAAGTTCGTGTGACGATAATGTCGACCAGTCAGTGGAACAGTACATCTTTAGCGGTATTTGGCAGATATGTGTAACCGACGCATACTATCGCATACTATTTAATGGATTACTCCATAATTTTCCCGACCGCTATCCTATCTCAGTCTCACAGCTAACCAACTGCGCATTTCTGACGGAATAATACTTCAGTGTTCTTTGATGATATGATTAGAGCCATCAGCTTCAGTGGGCTTACGTTTTATGTAGTTCCGCCCAATTTTTCTTTATATGCCGATAAATCATTCAACACAGTTTTTCACAGACCAACTCAGGACCAGGAAATCACAAGTAAAGATCTTTCTCCCGCCCTGTAACAACCAATGCCCCTACGAACGAAATCTGATAAATCATACTGCGGATTACTATCTCACGAAGTTAAGGTTTTGGACAGTGTTTACTGAAACACTACACAGTAGATGTTTTGGTGCGCGACGCATTTAATCATTAGTGGCAGACATGCATAAAGACCGAATATTTGTTGTACAAGGTGTACGAATGGTTTTTCAGTACGAAGCAGATACCCAGAGAACAAAACACCTCAACCTGGACAACAATTTTGAACGAACTGTCCACGCTGATCTCGATAACGCGACAAGTTGCCTTCATCACAGATGGAGTGATCAAATGAGACATGTTGACAGGAAGCGGAACGATACGGCACTGTAACGAAGCCACAAAACTGAGCGACGCTAATCAACGCTTGTTGTTTCACAGTATGGTTATAATACGCCACATAAGTGGCGCGATAAACTTGAAAACATAGCATGACGTGCTTCAGATTCTACGGGAAGATGGTTAGATCTCGATCAGTCTTTTAGTGATTTGTAAATCTGTTTCGTTCATCAATACAACTGTCTACTCTCTGTCATTTGGCGAAAAATGCTGTCGTGATGATACAGTCCGTTAGGGAATTACCATATTTTCACTTTGTCCATTTGCACTTACCGGTGCACGCTGGTTCCCAGTTCAGCGTTGCTATTCGAGCGCTGAAATGGTTACAGAGACGCGTGTGAACAGGCGGGTGTGATAGATCGTAGACCGCGGTGGTCAACGCATAGGGGCGAAGGGAACGATCAACCATACTGGAAATGTGCATACACCTCACCCACCCACAGCCGGCTAATTTGGTAGTGGTTTGAGAGGTGTGATGTACCCGTTTCTTCGCCCGACTTGGTTAGGGGGCTTGACCGTTGGGTGAGCTCTTTGATTTACATTCCGGATTTTTTGTCCGGCCCCCAGTTCCGGGACGTAGTATACGTGACACCTGCGCGGCGGCGACTGTGTGGCATTGCATTCTGGTCACGTGCTGCACGGACCCATTCTAGACATGTGGCCTTAGGCACATCACTATGTGGAGTTACACATTCAACCATATTCGTCTCGGTACAACGTCTGCTTGGTTGACTACCCAGTCAAGTGAGATGATCTAGCCAATACTAAGAAAAACACGATAGCTAAGAAGTTTTGCGGGAGAAGAGATGTGTTCCAAATTAGCTGCACAGCCACGACGGAAATGGATTTGCGCCACACGGTCGGAGTCCTTAGACAAGGTCTCCTTCATTTCGCCTTGCTGTGTATACGACAGTTGGTCGACGAGCCATCAATTGCATGTTGACCGAATGTCGATGGAAGTATCGTGAGAAGCTGGTGGGATGATCGAAGGAAAAGGAGTGATCATTTGCCTAGTAGTTATGTGTCGTCCCTGCACTGATATCCTACTGACGATTCACTGGGAGTTTAATCGAACCCTGTATGAACAGATGGTTAATTTACGACTCGTTCGGAGCTTTCAGCTCATCCGTATCACAATGTGAAGAGTCTTATGTGTAAGGTTCACAGAAAGACTTTCAATATTCACAAATAACATCGTTAACGTCAGTGTGATTCACTAGGCAGCAGTCACCGGAGTATAATTCATGTATACGCTGATCGACGCTAATAGGTCAGATCGCGTTTCGAGATACACCCCTGCACTTCGCAAATTGATGTGGAGTGACGTTATTCAAATATCCACTAATGGGATGCACAACTTATCATGAATGAAAACGTACAATATAACAAATGGTCTGTATAGACACAAAAAGCTGAATACATAACTGATTTACTCACCAAGAAGTAAAATATCCTTCGAAAACCTGCCACCGTCACACACAATGTGGTAGATGCCTGCAGGCGGAGTTGGACGGACAACCAAAAAGTTTTCTTCTGAAAACTTTAATTGTTCTGCTGTATCGCTACACTTTACAGGAACCGTTGGCCACTTGTTAACTGGAAACACAGAGGTCCAAGGTTTGACCTGTTTTAGATTTTTCGCACACATCCGCATGACAGCGTTGTAGAGTTTTGTATTGACTATTTTATGCGGATGACACTGAAGCTCAAACTCTTCCGGTGGTAGGATGATGCGTCTGAATTGAGCGGAATAACCGCTCTCTTCATTGTGGCAGTCAAAATTGGCCTCACCAGCAGGCAACTGATTGAACGCGATGCGAGATTGAAACGTAAGCCTTTGATTATTGAACATGTCGGTATATTTCACCTCACATTTCACAGTAAGCGACTTCGTGTAACGTGTGATTTCAGGATCATTTGAACAGGTGTATTTTAATTGTGCTGACACGTGGTCTGCAAAATGCCCAGTCAGTATGGTGGATTTCGGAGTCAGCAAAATGTCGATATCACTATTTTTGTCTGAAAACGGATCAGAACGTGCAACATAACAGAAGATAAAAATACGTTCAAACACCGGTTAAACTTCTGTTTCCGTGTCGTTATGCAGTTTACAAACCAAGAGTGAACACAGGTGGTTGTTCAGACCCGTCGCTGGACGTAATACTGGTTCGCAATCAGCCACACGTTTACGCAATTTCGTATTCTCTTAAACTGCAGCTCAAGTTCTTAATGTAACTTAACTTTGGTTTACAGACTCTAGGAAAGTAAACCACTAGTCCATTATTTAGCCAAGAAAACAGGATCACCAGTCATAAGACTCCTTGTCTCCTTCCTTCAGACTGAAGGGAACTGTGGATCGAACCAACAGATCTACAGCACAAACCATTTGTGATCGTGTATGCACGTCACTTTCCCTGTTTTCGGTCAATATAGCGGGTCGGTCCGGACACGAATTCGGTCAATCACATATGTAAAGTGGTTGTGTGTGTTGAAAATGATACACATTTGCTTACTGATTGTATGCGCACAGAGAAAAATAGACACGGAAGTTAAATGAGTGGATATTTAGGACATCTGGATTTCAAGCGCATCGAGTTGTAATTTTAAATTATAAATTTTAAAACTGATTATTTTTTGCTGTGGAATACAATTTACGCTTTTCATCACCCACTGACTTCAAGTTTGAGGAGAGTTAGGGGCAATCGTGAGTATTCGGACCATCGGCACTGACTTGGTTGCGACTAGTAAATACAGACCGACCGAACTGTTGCTTGACAAGAAACGCAAACATTTGATTTGACAACAGCACAAAAATAATACAACCATTGGTTTAGTGCATGTGGCAACCAGTTAAAACGCCTCCTGTAAAGCCCCCCTACCATGCGTCATAGTCGTCGTGGCAATAATTATCCTCATTCATCCACCTCATATCTGGTCAGCCGACCAACACAATTTAACTGTCTCACCCACTCAAGTATCCCACTACCAAAACCCAACGTCACAAAGACCGACATCACAGGTTAATGCGTGACCCAGCAATCCTGGTCAGGACCGTACACAAATTCTCCGCTGTGTACCTCTCACCTTCATCCACCCGACTAAGAGCGAGTTCTTTTCTGTCGACACTATGATTATCACTGTCACACGGTTTTCGACATTCAGTTCGAATTAACCTGTCACAGAAACCGAACCCAAAGGAAACCTACGCACAAAACTCAACACAAACGGCTTGTGCTGCACGAATTGTGGTTCCACTCACATTCCACGTATCTCGTGTAAACTCGAAGGAATAAGACCGAGAGGCGTGTGAGTGGAAGCTATTGTGATCCAGTCGATCAATTCAAGGTTATCTCGGTCCAGCTTCCTGAAAGGAGAGTAGGTGATTTAACGAACAATAGCGGACTGTGGTTGATATGAACGAAAAAATAGATGTATTAAGTATAAATTACTTGAATCCAACTTTGCCTTTTCGTTAACGGTGTACTATAAGTACGTTGTTGGCCTACCAATCCGGGACAACCAGCACATCCATGGCCTCACTCATGGCAACCACATGACCTATGACATCTATGGTTCCTTTGCGTACTGCGCGTTTCAGTTCACGGTCGCGCAACTCTCGTCCACTGAACCTTCGAAGGTTCGTCCGGATCGCATTCCTTCAGATGGTCAAGGTCAAGGATAATTCCTTCCATTAGCCAAAATCAATATTACAACACGAAAGACGTACGTGGATGACATCCTGATATCAAGGCTCATGAACATCAGCAGTTCGCTGGGCTGCTTTCACCTGCCCGTACAACAGCTACTTCGGAATCCATCCGTCACTCATCCTACGAACTTGTCTTAGCCAACGAAGCTGATTGAGTATCACTATGGCTTCAGTCCTGTCCGTGTCCGTTCGTCCAAGTACCTTAGTGCCCGAAACTACGTGCGACAAACAAACACTCAAGATGTGTTCTAGACGGTACAGATAAAAGCGGCTCAGACAACGCATATTCCGCTGACACAGTGTCCAGGTTTCACTATCATACAACAGCGTAGACAGTGCCAATGAACAACAGACAAGCAGCTTAGAGTTCATCTACAGGCCCCGTTTCTTCCAGACACGCACTTCGTCACGTCTGAAAGCAGCATTAGCCTCCGTCGCACGAATTCGCAACTCAGAGTACACGGACAGGTTGAAACTCAAATACCAGCAGTCTGTGCAGCTATTCACATTGTCTTCATTGTTGCGCATTACAAGTGTAGGCACAGCACTTCCACCCGCAGAAGGTCGAAAGAAAGAAAATGTCTTACCTGTGTTGGTATCCAAACAAAATTTCCAGGTCGCGGTCTCGAAAGTTATGGTCACTCGTTAAAGTTCTTTTTCACTGCGTGCAAATAACATAAACTACATGCGCATTGTTTGGAGCCGAAACGTCGAATATTCAGCAATCGGTAATCCCTGTGGTAATCAACCTCAGCACCATCCCCAGGGTTCTGAATGATAACTGTTAGCATAGCACTCAAAAATAAACTAACAAGGGTTGGAACTAAGATTTAAAAAAAACCGCTTCACGCCAGTGACGATGCCAAAATCATCAGAGAGTGATTTACACAACTGCTTTTTCTCCTTCATATCCATACGCTACCTTCTAACTAAGCAGAAAAAACTCACCTGGACATCAAAGCACCGTCAACAATGTCTTGCAGATCACAGAATCAAACGCACTAGTGAAATCCACAAAGAGGACTTACAGCGGCTGTTTGCATTCACGTTACTTCTCCTGCACCTGTCTAGCTGCGAATACCATATCTCTCGTACTACGCCTTATCAGAAATGCGCACTATTCCTCAGGAACATTCGTTACCAAACCTTCCGTATTGGCAGGATTCTTGCAAGCACATATCCGGTGGGACACAACATATTAGTGCCCCGATGACTATCGGTGCATTGTTTGCTACCCTTATCTTTGAACAAAGGTACGACCGTGGCATTCTTGAACTCCTAATGTACTAGGGATGCCAGCTAGTCGTTTGCCATACCGAGCACTGTATGCCGACGCTGCGGCCGATTGGCTTAAGATGCGAGGTGGACAACTGATGACCTGGCGTAGACAAATGAAATTGTTGGGCACTGTAGATCGGGTTCGTCTTCCAAGCTGGAGCCCACGCGACTCACAGAGCCGATGGCTTAAGACGTTAGATGAGATTGCGGCTAACCGAGCTCAGTGGCGTGAATGTTGTTGTTGTTTGTCCGAGTTGCCTGTGACGTGAATGAATTTAATGATGTGGGGCAGTGAAAGCCGTAAAGAGGCTGTCTTGCCTTACTTTCACTTACAGCTTGGTTGTTTGTTTGCAAGGTGTAAACACCTTGATGTTGTATGTTTGACTAGAAACGTAGCTATTTTTAATAGTAAGATCCCTTTCCCTTCCCCTTCTCACCTTCTTCTCTCTTCCTATATAAGTTTTTTTCCATCGTGGTTGTGTGGCAGTTAAGCATCAATGTGAACCACTGATGTATTGCTGTCTATGATGATGTTGATGATGATGACTTCCTGTTTCCTGATGAAGTGAACCAACTGGAACCAAGCACTTTCTAAAACTGGGCTGCTTTGTTTCGGACGTTCCCCTTGATAACCCATCTTCACCCGCAACCTTTCCGTTTTGCCGTCTGCACCTCTGCATAATCTGAGGAAAGAGCAAGCGAAGTCCTGATATTTTGTTGTCGCAGGCAATTTACGGCCACTCAATCAATGATAAACAGTCAGTTCAGTAGGTTACATCAACTCACGTTGCTCATTCCACTAGTCTTCCTTGATTCCACGAAGCCGTTCGGCAGGTTAACGGCAGAAACTCCGAAAAGTTGTACCTTGTACTCATTATCCGGCTTCATTGTAAGAACAGCAACCACTTCATTTTTCTCTCATATCAAGCTGCTTATCAGGATAACCGCGATGTTGTCGTCGGACCACACCTGGCATTCCTGGCGCTGAATACCGATCGACTCGATGGTTGCTTTCATGATCCATGCCTTGAGATGTTGCCACTTACAATCAAGAGTAAGGAATATGGCGACGTCTTTCAAGTGAACGGTAACAGTACGCCGTAAATACCATCCTCAACTGTGAGTTCCGCAGTCACTTTACATCCAGCCTTTACAGTTGTCCGGATGCTCTACAATAATCATACTTGCAAACATGAATAACTAGTTTGGTCCCTATCAGCCCATGGGCCGTGGCACATTCAGACCCGCGCATCATTCGCATAATACGTACTTCTCGAATGTTGTACTGTCGCACAGTCGCGGGGTCACGCAAACGGTGTTGATTGCTTCTTGAGTGGGTTAAGCTTGTAATATCTCTCACATCCAGCTGGAATGCGTATTTGTGATAGCGAAATCATGAGTAACACCAGGGTGGAGAAGTCGATCAACGATCTCACTGACTGCACCAATACCGTGGGTCTGAAAACTGTCCTCCAGGCTACTGAGTTGCACTCAACACGCGTGTTGAAATCACACCTAGCAAACGGTCGGTCAATTACTGGTGTCAGTCGGATTGTGGGGGACAGATGATCATAGAACTGGTCATTTGCAGCATCGGTGTCACACAGTTGAATAATAAACACTAGGAAATGTAGCAGACTCATCTCATCCGGCTTGCAGTAGCACGCACATCATTCAAGGGTTGATTTCTTGCGGATTGCCTATCATCAGAGAACCGATACGATCAGCGACCGCAAAACAGATACCATGTCCCCGCGAACCTTTTGCCGAGTAAACCATCCGATAGAATGTGAAACCAACATCTGTTTCTCGAGGCTTACCACGGTCTGTGTTACATCCTTAGTTCAAAACGTGATCAACAAGTATCACTGTCGTTTGACAACTTGCCTGCTCTCCTTTTTAGAAACCTGGATGTTTGTGGCCTACTACCTTTATTTTAGCATTGTTGGTGTACTGTATGAAGAATGTTTCATCTGTTTTCTTCAAGTCGAACCGTGCATTTTGCTTTCACCCCATATCCTGTCTAAAGTACACTAACGTCTACTCCTATAATGAAAAGCTTCTTGTGCCGTATTTTCAATATTTTTCTTCCTGGTGTAGATCTTAACACTGTAGTCTGTCTGGTTTTATTTCTCGAGAAATAGGGGTTTCAATTTCAAGCTAGCCTATGGATAAGCTAACCAGCATCGGCCGGGTGGAAACAGAGGTTTCACCCACACACCTCCTGGTCTTACTCCTTTGGGCTTACACTAGATAAGTGGCGTGTGGGTGGAACCGTACGTGATGCAGCACAAGCCACTTGCGATGACGATGGTTAAGCGCGTGCGTCCTCTGCCTTCGGTCACTGTGACAGGCTAATCCGAATCGACTGTTACCAGCCGTGTCTGTCCGACTGTATTCATGTTGAGTTATGTTGGATCACATTCTTCTCAGTTCAGTTTGCCAAACAGCAACCACGCACAGTTTGGTCTGACCAAGTTTATCATGCTAGAATCAGATCGCTTTTCTGTAACGCACTGATGTAAGCTTGTCGATGGCGTTTACAGCCAACTGAAGACATCCGTACATCCCGCACAACAAATATTCGGTCTGCATTGTAGATATCGCGTCTAATTAACGCGTATCTGTGACTACTAACTAAATGAGTCACAACTAAACGCCTAGTCATATGTACTGGTGTGTAATGCTCAGGTGGTCCGATTCCCCAAAATAGTCTGATTGAGGCAAGGCAAATCAGAATGCGAAGTACTTGCCTAATCGGATGTGCAGCCACGTCACCCAAACAAATCGGAGCCGTGCTACTGAGTAAAGGGACCGTCCATGCAAAGCTCCCGAATCACTTACCGCCCGTCACTTGCTCACTACAAATCAAAATAGTGACAGCATATCAGTGCTGTTCTTTACCACACATCGAAATAAAAGTTTACAATATTTTGGTGAAACGATCGCAATTAAATTGCTAGAGCCACCGCTGAGTGTGCAGAAGTGACTACCCATCAAATTGGAATCCAGTTTTTAGTGCTCGTCGATTTTGTAAATGCATCAAGTTGTGCGGGGCTGCTGAAATGGGAACAGTGTGATCAAGCATAACTTAACACGAATGCAGTCAAACAGACAAACACGGAGAGAGGGGAAGGTCGGATTAGTCACCCCAGGGCCCACAAGTCCCATGTGCCTTCGATGAGATAGAAGTATCGATTCTAAATCGCCATCAGAAATATCTACATTCACAGTCTTTAAAGTCCTAGAAAAGTCAGTTTGCGAACAGACACGATACTTGTAAGGACTGCGTTACACTTTTTACCTCACCTCGCTCAGTAAGATCAATACTCACATGTATCAGCATGTTAACCTAATTCGCAATAATGTAACCAAAACCTGTGTAAATTGAATGTTTTGTGTTGATTCAAACTACACGTCCTTCGCATTCTAGATATATGGTTTCTCAGTACGAAGCAGATACCCAGAGAACAAAACACCTCAACCTGGACAACAATTTTAAACGAACTGTCCACGCTGATCTCGATAACGCGACAAGTTGCCTTCATCACAGATGGAATGATCAAATGAGACATGTTGACAGGAAGCGGAACGATACGGCACTGTAACGAAGCCACAAAACTGAGCGACGCTAATCAACGCTTGTTGTTTCACAGTATGGTTATAATACGCCACATAAGTGGCGCGATAAACTTGAAAACATAGCATGACGTGCTTCAGATTCTACGGGAAGATGGTTAGATCTCGATCAGTCTTTTAGTGATTTGTAAATCTGTTTCGTTCATCAATACAACTGTCTACTCTCTGTCATTCGGCGAAAAATGCTGTCGTGATGATACAGTCCGTTAGGGAATTACCATATTTTCACTTTGTCCATTTGCACTTACCGGTGCATGTTGGTTCCCAGTTCAGCGTTGCTATTCAAGGGTTGAAATGGTTACAGAGACGTGGCAGTGGTTTGAGTGGTGTGTTATGTTCGTTCCTTTGCTCGACCTGGTTAGGGAACTTGGCCGTTGGGTAAGCTCTTTGGTCTAGCTCCTGGATTTTAGCGTAGGGACAATTTTGGGACAGTCGGTATATGCAACGTAAATACGCACGCACCAGCTGATGGAAAACGTTACGAAGCCCAACTCGTAACGAAGCCGCCACGGTGAATCACGTCATGTCGATTGATCGATCCGGTTTCGAGTGGATTGATCTCTATTGGCTCAGTTAAGCCATCTCACTGAGTTTATGAGACTGCAGCCCTGAGATCGAAAGTCTGCACGTTATCTGGACCGTTTTCTCGTGTTACTACCTTAAGCCCCCTATAATGTGATTTGTCCCAACGCTCTCACTGCCAAATATGATCGTCTCGTTTGTTTTGCAATGCGTCTTATTGGCTATGTATGATAATCATTTCGTCCTATAAATTTAAAGTCTATGCGACCTAATGCCGACTCGACTTATCCTTCCAATAGACACTGTTGCCGCGTCTTTCCTCTTCGGGCATTTACTGGATGATCTCCTGCACGTTACCCGACCAGCAAATGAGACCCACATACGCAACCCGACTTGTAGACACGTGACGTTTGCAGCAGCACACAAAGGCAAGGGACATGAGGAAGTGAGCAATACCACAACTCCACAGCTACACACCGCATCAACGCAATCTTGTCCCTTCAACATTCCCAACATCTTCATACCACATATCTCCGGATCACTGGTATCAGCACTTATATCATCTCGGTCATTATTTTACATTCTACTCGAGTTCTCCATGTCCGTCTATTCTCTGCCGTTTTCGTAATTATATATTAGTCTAAATACACATCCATCCTCACTCATATTCTTTTCTTTCGTAACAAATGTTAATGTTATATATATATAACAAATATTAACGTTATGTATATGACATTAATATTTGTTATATACATATATATATATCATTCCACAGTCTCTACTTTAAGTAACAAGGGCTGTTAGTGAAGTCAGGATCAAATGAAGCACAACAGCTTTATACTGTTTTTTGTAAAACTGACAGAAAGTTAGCGACTTTACATCGGTCAGCGTTTAGGAGAACCAAAACACAGAATATGACCAGAAATGACACCATGTGGTTCACCTACCACAAACGAAAAAATCTTTCGCCAGAGTCAGCAGTCTCTCCGGCGCTACGTATACGCACACCATGGGATGTCTTCCTATTCCAGTTTCAGAGTCAATGAACAAGAAGTTCGCATGTAACTTGATTTTCTCGTCACTCTTTCGGGCAATCCACTGCGGCTCCGCCAGTAGTGTCTGATTACCCGGCTTCTTCGTGTTGATTAGCCGACAAGTATAAACATAGGATTCGCTGATAAAGTGCATGGTGGTGTTCGGTCCATCGATGACCAATTTAAGATCTTCTTCATCTGAAAGGGGCAATAATACACAACTATGGTTATGTAAAAAGGTAGGATGTCCAGTGGAATACTGTTCACCATCATGCAGTGAAAACCAACGACAAGATCAGATGAAACTGAACCTCTTCATCGTGTATCCGTGACGATATGCATAAAATGCATCAGTCGATTGACAGCAATTCACATCTTATTCGGTCCCAAACTATGATCAGCAGAATGTCTGGGTTAGTGGGTGCTGCGCTGGTCAGCAAGTTTTGACTAATCATCCACTGAAGAACAAGTGAATGAGTATACAACTTTAAACGATTGATTGGTGAGTTTTTATCTGTATGGCCAACAGAACATGCTTCATTTGCAGCAGAATCACTGTCATCCCTCACATTCTTTCACTAACACATTTGGGACTATGTCCACGAATACACGTAATAGAAAGACCAGTAGTATCACTAGTTTGCTTACTGTAAAGTTCAATTTGAACGGAGCGAACGATTTGACCATCGTGCATGCTGCATTCAACAGTGTAAGTCCTCGATTTCGTATTACTCGTGTTAAGTCCGAACGTCATTTGGAGTCCACTGAAACTGACGATCCCATCTTCGTCGAGATGACATTGTACTGTCGTCCCACGGGGTTCTAAACGCATTGATGAACCGAGTTGATCAAAAACAAATTCAAACTGAATGACTTCGTCACTTTTGTGAATCCAGAATGCACTTGGTTCGACTGGTTTCAGTTGTAGTGAGTCATCTATTAACAGAGAAATCAAATATGTTTTAGGTATACATCAGTATATATACATCAGTATACATACATCAGTACATTTGTATGTACTAATCGAAAAAACGGAGAGCTGACACGTTTTCGTGTTGTACTAGCATCATTCGCTAAACACAAAACCAGAAAGCCTAATAACAAATGGATATAGCAACAAAACAGATGGAGTGAATAAACAGTTTCGTTATTTCCTACACTGGTGACTAGTAGGGGATTTTGGCTTTCATATAGATTGAACATTACCCACAATTGATCACAGCTGTCGCATTCCTATAGACTTTCCAGCCAGCTTCTTTCGAAAATAAGCACTAGACTCGAGTTTCACTCTTATTAGAGTTCGTCAGTAGTCCAGGTAGTGGCAAGGATATGCACTATTTACGAGCTCTGATGAGAGCGAAACTTGAGTCTTGTGCTTCTTTTCGAAAGAAGCCAACCGGAAAGTTATGGGAATGCGACAGTTGCAAACAATTGTGTGTGATGTTCAATCTATATTTCATATACTTTTGATGTTATCAGTTAAGTGACCGTGAAACTGATTGCGTCAACGTCAGCTGTGCATAGAAAGCTGCCAAATACCCTTTACTTAATACTGCTTCCCTAAGTGCTAACATGTTCGGATTGCAGTCGCATGACAATATATATATTCAACGACTTGATTGGATTAACGAAGTTACCTGTTGCTTGAAGATTGCTGGCAATCGATGAAACTTAGGTTTGTACAATCGTTTGGGTCAGCATTGCGGAGGTTATCTACGTAGGTGGAAGTTCACTTATGCTATGACGTAAGCATTGATCTATTCATTCCATATGTAATTGTATGGGCATATATGAGACATCGATTGTGAGACTGTCGCTTATCCAGCCGTCGACCAGCACGCCCTGCTAACCATGATGACCTGATTTTCGATTGCAGCGGTACTCAAACACATTAGTGGGGGTATGGTTAAAAGAATGTTTACAGGACTAGTATAAATCGGTACCTACGTTAACATATGGCTGGACATACACCCAAATGTCCAGCGAACTGTCGATAATACACGATCCATCAGGTGATCCGATTCACTTCACATTACTCTGACTATGCCTGATTTATTCGTGAGAAGTGCAGGAATTTCAAATCCCTTGTCCGAAATTAACAGGTCGCCGTTCAATCATACAAACGATCACGTTAAATCAGTCAGCACACCTCCAATACGTTTGCCTGTGCATGTCGCCTAACTAACTTGTTGAACTTGTCGCGTACGCATTCAGGCTAATTACCATGCTAACATGTTTTATTCAGTACTGTACGATGTCCAGATATTGAAAATCTTTGCCTCACATTCCAAGGGATAGTGTGAATTGCAAAAGCTTATTCGACCAACGCTCAACACAGCACCTCATAGTTAACGTCTGATATAGTTAACGATTCTAGATCTGTCAAAAACGCTAGTCTTTTGTTTGGTATCGCCCTTGAACACGAACACTGCAAGAAAAACCACACGTGCGCGAATTAATCAAGGCGAACTGCCACTCAATACTACGAAGAACACTGAACATTACATCCTGCCATGACGCCGCCACACGAGTTAAGTGGTACACGGTCCTACGTAAAGAATTTTCAACTCCAAAGCTTGTACGGCTTCATTCAGCAAACGAATGACAGGTCAAGGACTATTGTCACACCAGCCTATCCTCCCGCTGTACCACGCAAGCTTCCCTGGGTTCAGTCGTTCAGCCGCAACAAACTAGCTCATTTCTATTGTACTCTTAAGAACTTGATAGGTCCAAACATTTCGCCATTCAAGTATATCCATTATGGTGCTACGTAGGCGTCATATATGCATTGTCATTGGCGGTACACAACTTCTAATTATAAGTAGCCTTTACGACAACAGAAGATACGTGTAACAAACAAGCTTGCAATCGGCATTTCATCATCAAGTTTAACATAACACATTTACATACGTTCAACGGGGGTGACAGATAACGTAATACTAGAGTTAGAGATGTCAAACGTTAGCGTCTGTTTGGTTTGATGCACGAGGCCCACATACACAACGTTGATCCCGTGAGTTGTACAAAGTTCACGAAATAATCAGTACATCTACGTAATCGTCCCGTCCCGGATCTAGATACACGGTCATGGGCGGTACAGTGTTTTGACTAGCCGCTTTTGAATCGGCATTAGTAGTGTGTAACAGTATTGCGATTACCTCTGTGACGGAAAGTATGCGACCTTCGTTTAGCCCCCATTGTGTCCCGCATACGCGATAGATCATATTGAATGAATCTGTCTGATTGATCAGGTAAACTGACTCGACCAAAGGATCACCAGTCTCAGGCGACTATGGCCTTATCGATCCTTGTATTAGACACCTCAGTTGATGTCTACTTTGTGCGGCTTGTGTAGCTTGTTCCACTGGAACAAAGTCACATTGCTTGTGCCAATTAACAGTGAAATTTCCAAACTGATTTGTGAATACCTACGTACTATATATGGCTTATTTTCAGGGTCAGGCAAGTGTGTTGCTCGGTTTGAAGAGAGGGCCTTCTAATGCAAACATTTTAACCAACGGCGTTTTGAAGTAGGTTACACTATGAGTACGACGATGTAGTTTGGAAAGATGGACGTCAAAGTGACGCGAACCACATTTAAGATATGTGAACCCAGATGATGATTCAATGTTTCAAGTTAATGATTGTATACATTTGAGTCCGTAAAACACTATATCTTGACTGCCCAGCAGTTTTAAAATTTCAAGTGACGATGATGGTGTATGTAACCAGTTAAAAACGGAGATGCTTCAGCAGATGGGAATAAACGGACTACATGAAGTGTGCCATCAAACACGTCTTTTTCATGAACAAATATGTGATAAACCGTCACTTCACGTCACCTACTCATAACTGCACACATGCACTCATAACTGCATACATGACCGTAAGTTTAGAAAACTACTCTGAAAGCAGTATATCACATGGTTTACGCTTTGTGTAAGTGCGGTTACACCACAGAGTTATTCTTCAACCTACCGTAGATGAAAAGCGTTGTGTTGAACAGACCTCTCTCACAGGACACATCAAAGTAGCCGAGTGGGCTGTCTTCGGACGTCAAAACCAGAGTGCCGTCACTGATTTTCAGTGTTCCATTTTTATCCAAACACTCAACCGAACGTGGCGGAGTTTGTAATCTTAGACGGTTCTTCGTGTTTTGCATGTAATGGCAAATTGGGAAGCGGACAAAAGCACGTCTCCTCCGGTGAATCACATTTGACTGAGTGCATTCTAGATCGTGTGCGGGTTCTTCGACCAATGTAAGATTCACTTCATCGGAATAGACACCGTCTGCTGTGGAGCAGCGAATGGTGACCTGCCCCGGTCGTAAGTTGTCCATTTTGACCTGATCCACGAAAACAATTTCCGGAGTAGTTTCTGAAACCGAGTAATAAAGAAGGCCACAACCAGCTACAGCGATCTTGTTGTCGTGGTCAATCGAACAGGCGGACTGTGTTGACTGCCACTGAAAAAACGCCGACAATTTGCTACCGTGGACAAGAAAGATCACTGGCCCCGGAGGATGAACACACAGCTTCATTCTCGTGTTAGGATCTATTACGAGGAGTGGCAATAGAAAAATGACAGGGAAATGGATAAGGCTGGATCACTCTCCTCATCCATGGTGAAACACAAATGGTTGACATTGATTACTGAATTCTTTAGGTGAGTGAGTTAAGAAGATAAACCCGTGGTTCAAACATAAAAAAGAGGAGGGTGTGAACCTACTTCTTCATGCCCTCATGTCAAAAATCAAGCAATCAACACTAAGATAGCTATGAGAGAAAACCAAATAATCGGTGTGTACGTGAGTTTAAAACTATTTCTACAGAACATTTTCGTTGAGGCTTTTTGTACCCCCACTTTATCAACTGTCATTTGGTAACACGATACCCTAGTGAACAACGATGACATTTACACTGCTGAAGATGATTAGGTATCATATTCCAGAATGATTGCAAACAGTGGCTGAGTGGTTCACAGCAGCTATAACCGGACAGATAGGCGCGACCTGATATTTCAAGCTCACCGGTGGTTGCAGTTATTTTCCAGGAGAGCCACGCATGTTCTCGTGGGTTTTGAGTTGAGTGCACTTAGGCTCAGACCCCTCTTTGCTGATCCGACTCAACATGACATCAAACTATACCATAAGATTCACCTATACTCACTCTGTGTGCCTCATCATAAGGATAGTGCCATTCAAAGCAGAACTAATTGCATCTTCAATCGTTAGTTCACAGAGGAATTTCCTCACAAGCTCATTTGTGATTAACCGACGATGGAGAGTGCATTTGAATTAGACTATGGCTTCATATAGATTCATGCCTAGTATTGCGGAAGTTACAACTGGAATTGTTTGAACAAACCTGTGGAATAGAAGAGCAGTCGCTTTGTAACGTTCAGTTTCAGCTGGTACTTTTCGAATAGGCATTCCACCACGTGTTCGCCAACACTTGTGAATGAATTTAGCACCAGTTTGTTGTGTATGATGGTTATATTTCCGGTGCTCTTCATTTGCCACTGAGGTCTGGCGCGCAGTACACTCGAATTGAAAGACAAACTTTCCAGCTCACAAAGATATTCCCCAGGAAGTTGAGGAGTGTGAAAAGACACATTGGGACCAATTATTCGTAGATGTAAATCTTGCACATCTAGGGGAAACAGAAGAGAGACATGTTTGGCATTTGTAGGCAAACGGGTTACAATTATCAGGTCCGTGACCTTGATATGAATGGTGTACACATAGGAGTCGATCCACTGTTCTCATTATCACGGCCAATTCCCTAGATTATAAGTCGGATACAACCTCAGACAAGCATCTGACCGTGGAGACAGAAAAGTGTTAGAGAAACCTCTAAGGTAAACATAAAGTGACACAGAGCTCACTCAAATTAACATCGAGACATCCTAAATTGGAAAAAGTATAGTCAATCAACACAGTGCTCATTTGTTCAGATTCGTCTTGTTTCTATGGATAGCACGTTTATTAGAGCAATTTTGTTTGGCAAGTTTGGATCATTTTTTTATTTATTCAAACACATTGACTTAAAATAAACAAAATACATTCTTCACAATCTTTTCTGTTGTCCCTTGATAGCATAGATAACTCAGAGAATCAGTTTGAAATAATCCCACCTCACTATCATAGTTACTGACTTCCACATCTCTGGATGACGGCACTTAATTCATTCCACATGTCTCGTCAACTCAAACCTGAATAATTTAACACAGTCAACTATGTTTTATCGGCGTCCGACAGTTACGTCATTCAGACACTATTACCGATCGATCAACATACAAAATATAACCACTCGTATGAAACTTAAACTTGTCGCTTGGTCAGACACTACCCGATCCCAGAACGCGCCCGCAGATTGGCAACCGAAGCTTGAATCAATGGAGTGTAGCAGATCATAGAATGCGCTGACCGAACGAAAGACTATGATTGTGAAGAATCATCACGGTCAGCTGCAGCAGTCGGTGAGGTTTCCCAGTGAACTGACTCAAACACAGTGCTGCGTCGCACTAGGGTTTTATCCATCCCCGCACTATACTATCTATCCAATGTTCTCCAACCATTCGTAGGTGCACCTGTGCTTTTGTGCAATTAAGCTTTCCACTCAGGCAAACAATCCGTAACCCACCCTCGATACCACATGGTAGAAAATAGTACACACTACACATCAACTAACCAGTGATGTGATAAGGACTCTTTCCTAATTATCATACATTAACTCAGGTTATAATGTAGTTGCTGTACTTTATAAGACATTCTATTGCCATTCCTCCCCAGAAGTTCGTGATATTAATTATCACTTTCAGTCCTATTTTACATATTTAAAACACTGTGTTCCCTTAATCCAGTTCACCAGTAACGATAGAAGAAATACGTCGCGAGATGTTAATATTTCGTTTACTCTCTTCAGTCACGAACGTAAAACATTGGAAGTTGTTTGCTTTCTCCGAAGCCATGCTAATCAATACTCGCCGTCCGGTCCTGTGTGTGCATAAACTGTTGGCTCATGCAGTTCGTCTGCCATGGAACTGATAACAATCCCTGTTTTTTGTAAACCCAATCGTTGATTGTTTCTGTTGTTGTTGCCATCCGCATGTCTTATTTCACATACAAAATTGCATGATTGATTAATGACCTTCCTTAGTCCCTCTCATGGTTACTTGATGGAACCCTGAAATTTTCAGTCTGATAAACACCATGGTTACGACAGTCTCAGGCCGTTGCTTTCACCGCCTTGCTCTCTGGATCCAGAAAGCCAGTTCTACCGTCAGTTGACGCATTGCATAATGCGCAACTGCACACGCATGCAAGGAGCGCTTGGACGGCGGTGGAGCACGAGACTTCGAAGCCGTGTCGATAATTGGACCGGCTATTGCGGTTAACTGACCGAGTTATTAGCCAAACTCGGGTGGATAACCGCTCGCTCAGTGTACTGTTGCAATATGGCCTGGCGAACTGGTGTAGTGAGGATAATCGATCGTAACATACTACTCATACCACTGGTATTCAGTAGTAGGACCGGGGCATATATTTTGACATTGAACAAGCCACAGAAAAATGCAGGGAGAAACATCGAAGTGCAGCATCACCCAAAATGGTCCTTGCTACTTAAAGGAACTGAGCATTGGTGTCTGCGGCAAACGAGACGGTCTGGGGCCAAATACCGCGTGCAAATGAGTGGTTTTGTTTCTGGTCTTGTTTAAATGCATAATCTATGTTGCTTTGTTGAATGAACAGCCTGTGTGCCAACCGCGTTCTTGGATCACAACACTGATCATTCAGCCCGGACGGCCTCGCTCGTTGACAAAGTCTGGAGATGGAAAGCGTCACCTATACCATAAAGACGGATCATACAAACACTTGAGGATTGAATATATTCGAGTGATTGGGAGGGACTGTCATTCTCTGTGAGTAGGGAAGAAGTGAAGGATGTCACGTCAGTCAACTTACCCATTATTCGTGTTTCTGCCACGCGTTGGATGAGCCCATTATCTACATCACACCGTACGCGGTAGTGGTGAGACAGCCGGGCAGCCTGTGACACGTTCAAATAAAGCACGTTATGATGGAAAACAAACGGGTTGTAATCGGTAGGCCAAGATGGCAGTGCGATCACTTCACAGTGAATGGTGTGCTGGTTGAACGGCTGCAGTTCAACTGTTCCGTCCTCAATGTAGGCATAGTGGAACGTGATGTTGCTCTTGTTGCCAAATACGTAAAATGGTTGCGGTGGTAATGCGAGCAACATGACCGTTTCACCTGATGAAGTGAGATAGAAATGTTTATGAGCGGCTACATCCGTAGTCAAGGTTGTGACAGCGATATTCGTTGATTTTGTTTAGAAACCAAGCATCTGATAGCATGCCCTAGAGTGTAAATGATAATGTGTTGACTAATTTGTAAATCTATCACGAACATATTTCTTTGTCTAGTGGAATACACTGCAAGGTTGTAACCTTGTCAACCTGGCAATAAATGCCGTACATCAAACTGTACCTGAAGAATCATTGTAAGTGTTCAGCCACTTCACTACTTGTGTCTACAGGGAAGGAACATCTAGAATGAGCATAATAGGAGACATCTGCCCTGTGAAACTAGCTGAATGAACAGCATACACGTGCAAATTATGGCTGCGTAGAATCGAGCCATGGTAAACTTCATTAGAGGTTGCATTGTCACTATCCTCGTGAGACATTTCCTGAAAGAGACAAAACGCACGGTTATAACGTTTTGGTCTTCATAGAGCAGATGATAAAGTTGCAGTACTTGCCCTAATAAAAACCATCTTTAGGGGAGAGCAAACGTGTTCTTTTATGTGGAGGTGTTCATTCTTAAGAAGGAAGGCATTTCACCCTATGAAATCCACACACCATGAGTACAACGTGGTGAACAGATATACCATTTTGTCGGAACAGTCGACAAGGTCTTGAGCCTTTGTTGACCAGTGTGGTCATGATGAGACCAATTCTGGTGTACGAAAGTACTATAGATTGAAAAAACAAGCATGCGATCTAGTGATCGTAGCTTACAACATAAGGTGACAAAAAATGCTGAGGGATTGTGTATCGAGGTAGAATGAATAACAGCTACAGATCGATCAAACTAAAAGATGACTAAGCACGGCCTACGGTACTGTCTAGCTACCCAAGTCTAGACAGGAGTAAACGAACAAACACTCGAAATCATAAACACATAACTAGTTGAACAACATTATAGCCACTGTCTTATCTCAGTTTGAGATCAAGTTAAAATGAGCGGTTTGGAAAGGGGGTTTGCAATTTACAAAATGATAATCGCTTATTCATCATCATCATCATAACAGCCATGAGCCTGACCAAAAGGTATTATGGCTTCGGCTGCCGCTCGCCACAAAAGTGACGTGGAATATCCGTGAAGAAAACAATACTAAGAAAGTCGAAACTTAATAACAGGAGACTAAGAGGATGAACTAGAAATGGTATGAACACAGGTACGCCATTGACTGCGACATATTGTCATCTCGGATAACGTATCTAACCAACGGTTTGAGTGATCACGAGGAACCCATCCAGACAGGCGACACCTACCCACTGTGCTTAGTGGAGCAGTCCGGGCCTTCATATTTCATGACCACGTTGTTGCTTGACCACCACGCGGTTTTACCCAACTGTTGGTGGTGGTCTCAGTATATAATACCCGGCACGGTAAACGATCAGATGATATACGGAGTACGTGACCCAACCAATGCAAGCTGTGTACGGTGATTAATTGACCAACTGATCGCGCATCTCGAGCGTTCCCGAATACGTGCCGGCGAACGCCCACATTGCTTACGCAAACAGTCCACTTAATGTGGGCGAAGTGGCGGAGACAACGATGGTCAAACACAGCAAGCCTGTTAATATCTTCTTTGCGAACAGGCCACGGTTTCGAACCACAGAGCAAAACATAACGTACGCAAACATCATATCTCCTTCCTTTCAACGAGAAACGAATGTCTTTCCAACGCCATAGATGAGGCAGTTTGGCAAAGGCAACTCGTGCCTTCGCAGTCCTCGCTATCTCATCAGCAATATTACACACTGACGAGATACCAAGTATATGAAGCTGTCCACAGTCTCAAGAGGATTGACTGCAATGAAGAATGCAAAAGTGAATATGTCCCAGTCTTGAAGCAACACTTTGCACTTTGAAGGTGCAAAACGCATTCCATACAAACCAGCTCGGTAGCTCAACCTGTCCAGCATGGTTTGTATGTCTTTGGCAGAAGGGCTAAGTAAGAAAATGTCGTCCGCATACTCCAGATCGGTCAATCTAGCGCCAGGAAGAAGCTCAACAGCAAACCCACCGGATTCGCGAAGTGCACCCTTCAGAATTTCGCCCACGACAAAGTTGAACAGGAAGGGGCAAATCGGACACCTCTGACGAACACCACTAGAAGTGTTGAACGCTCGAGACAGTTGTCCATAAACTCTCACCCTGCTTGCAAAATGAGTATACAGCGATCTCAACAGATTCACGTATTTCCCTGGTACTCCCTTGCGAAAGAGACAGTTCCAGATAACGTTACGAGCAACTGAGTCAAAAGCAGCCTTCAGGTCCAAAAAGATCACGACTGTCGGCTGTCTGTAACAGTGCCGATGTTCCAAGATCCGTCGCGAGGTAAAAATATGATCAAAGCACCCCCGACCGGATCGGAATCATTCCTGTTCTTCACGTATCTGACTTTCTCTGGGCTTAGTGTGCCGACGTAAAATGAGACCAGTGAGTAACTTGGACGCAACAGACACCAAACTGATGCCTCCGACCGACTTATCGGAGAGAGCGGACATTAAAGGCGCCAATGTTTACCAGTTGCCTTGGTCTCAGAAAACAATTGTCGCCCGAAGGCATATGGAAGGCAGAAGAAATAGGAGGTAAAACAGTAGGAAAAAGTCGAGGTCGGTTTGTAATGTCACTGTCGAGAGAACAATAACTTCTGATAATTCCCGGTCGTTTATGCCGCGGAAGAGGGTTGAATTGAAGG